>JABUQX010010489.1:0-35000 GCA_015478945.1 Trachelipus rathkii
ACTACAGAGGTGGGGTTTGGGAAGTTGTGTAAGTTAGAAGGGTTGTGTGGAGGGTATTTAGGTTCAATGGGATGTTGTGGATGAGAGCGTAATAGTATTGGTGTCTTGTATATAAGGGTTATTTTAGTTGGGAGAAAGGGTGGATGTCTGTTAGGAAATTATAATGGGGTAATATGATGTTTATTTGAGTGTTGTAGGAAAGATATATGTGCTGGTATTTTGTTGAAAGAGTGGTCGAGGTGCTGAGGGACTTTGTTTGGTTGGGAATGATATAGTTAGGTGTCGTTTAGGAGTGGTGGAGTGATTGTTTGTTGGATCTATTAATTTTGTATTTATTGTAAGCAAATTGATTGTGAGAATAAGTTGCTTGACTATTCAATTGTTTGACTGTTTTATTGTTTGTTAGTTTGTTTTTAGGGAGTGTACAGACTTTGGGCGAGTGTGATGAGAATGTTAAATAGGGAGTAGGGATTTTGATGGTTTTATGGCAGGTATGAGGTGTATATATGGTGTTGGTTGGTTGGCTTCTTGAATGGATCAAAAGTATGGTATGAGGATAAGTGAAAGGTGGTGTTAAGAGTAAATGGTGTCATGGGTGATTGGTTTTAGGATTAGTATTAGCGGAGTGTCAATGTGTTATGTCAATGTGTTATGTTCAATGTGTATATGGATGGGTTATGGAAGAGAATTCGAGGTGGATGGCAGGAAATGGTGTTAGCATGGTGGAGATGGAGATGAGTGGAGGGTGGCCCTATCTATTATACTGCGGATGATTTGGTTTGTGGTGGAGAATTGAGAGATGTTTTGATGGAACTGGTAGGTGAGAGGATTTGGCAGGAGAGGTAGTCAGAGGGGAGGGGCTTGAATAGGAAACGTGGATAGGGTAAGGTTATGGTTGTGAGTGAGGCACTCCTCATGTGTGAGTAGTGTATTTTTATACTGTTGAGGGGTAAAGTAGATAATAAGGAATGTAATGGTGTCTGGAGCTATAGATAATTATGTTTTGGGAATGTAGAAAGCCGGGAAACGCGACGAGCATGTAGTGTTGTAGACGAAGGATATTGTGTAAGAGGGCTGGTGCATAGGAGTGTGGTGTGACAAGTGGGCGAGCTCTTGCACGCGTCTGCGCGTCTTGCCGAGGCGGTATAGTGTGGTGGATTGGATGGTAGTTGGCTATAGAAGTATGAGTAGGTATGATATATAGTGATCTAGTGGGTTCAATGTGTTCAAATGGACGAGTGCTTAAAGCGATTTTATTTGCGCCTGGGTCGCGAAGAATCGGATAAGATGAGAGGAATGAGATATATATAGGATGATGTAGTCGTTGAAGAAGGTAGAAGTGAAGAATGAAATGATTAATATTGATTGATAATGTGGAAAGGATTGATGATAGTCGCGCTTGGTTAAGCGGATGTATAGTGTTGAGTGTGTTCGGGACCACGACCGTGCTGTGAGCGGCACGAGCACACGCTGCGCCTTGTGTGTGCGAAGGGTGAGGGCCAGTTAAGTCAATAGGTATAGTCGCGAGAAAAGTTATGGAGAGTGCTGGGGGCAATAGGATATAGAATAGGAAATAGAGAGAGATTACGGAGTAATGACTATTAATTCGACAGAGATATAGATGAGTTTTTATACTTCAGATCCAGGAAGCTTCTGTGTCCACCTTATGATAGGGCTGTGAGAAGCGCTGTGTTTGTTATATAGAAATATTGTTAGAGTAATATATATATATATAGTATTCTCTCTTCCGGTGTCGTACTGGAGATATCTTATTAGATGAAGAGGGTAGCGTAATGTTATAGATTAGATTATTGACTGATGATATTTGAGCTACTTCATATTGGGTTATATTTTATATAATGATAGCTTATATATATATACAACAGCTATTATTATATATCTATTTTTTACTCGTACTATATAACCTATTTCATATGATATATTATACTTTATATATAATATATGCTATATTTTTTTTTATTAAGTTATAAATATATATCTTATATATATACAGTAATTATGTACTACTTCTGTTTTCTATAAAAGCACTTTAGGGTAATTGTTGTTAGGAGCTCTCGTCTCGAGCGAACGGATAGTGCTGATCCTATGAACCCACACTCAACACTCGGATTGAATCATTCATTTGTCAAGTCGATGTGATATACTTATCCGGTTAGAGAATTGAAATAGCAGTTTGTGGCCGTCCCATGATAACTTTGGAAATATAAAACGCATCGTGCATATTACTGGGGAGATTTAGGGGGAGGTTATTGTTGAATAAGCTAAGTGAGCGATGGGATCAGTTCCAATGGTATTTGAAGAGCGACTCCGATAGCACGGAATGAGGATAGTGGTTCGACCTGTAAGAGATTGTGCTCTGCAGATGACAACTTACTCCACGTTACCTTTTCCGAAGGTAGACTGGTTACCCTTCTGGATCAGCTTGGTCGACGGTTGGGTGTATGCGTCACAGTACGATTGAATGGTGTCCAACGGGTAACCGAGGAAACGATCTGACACTGATCGCGTCGAGTAAAGGTAGGCAGGCCCACGACACAGTGAAAGACGATTTATTGTTGCGTGCGATTACGAAGCGCCTAACTACAATGCACGACATTGCAGATGTCATGCTGTCGGTAGGTATATCCGGTATGGGAATCAGGGTGAGTGACATTCAGTGCGGTTGACGCTTTGCGGACATAAATTACCTTGCCCCGAGGCTACGCATAGGTTTACCGGTACTTCCACGGCAAGTCGAAAGGCTTACGTGGTATTATTGGCCGGCACATCCATCTTGAACGGTGGTCGACGATGTGGACAAGGTGCTCTTATCGGACGTGGTCCGGAGTGTTCTGTATCTCTACATTAGTGTATTAGTTCTTGATTGACCTGGACGGCGTGGGTTCTGCGCAAGTGCATTGATGTGCTGCAGGTCGCCTTTTTATAGGTGGGTCGGTTTGGTCTGGGAGGCATTTTTATGGGCTACAAGTTTACATTTGTCGATGGAGGCACTTCTCTGTATTAAGGTTATTATGGAAATCCTCGAGACCATAGTTCGTGCCATATGCATTACATATCGGTGAAATCTTTCATTCTAATGGCATGCAAATGCAAGACCACACAATTGCTCAAGTGTGAACGCTACTTTGGAAGGTTCAAATTAGGCGTTGGAGTGGCCATCATAATATAGTCTGGACCTCAACCCAATTGAACATTTGTGGGATTTGTATCTACTAAAACGTCGGAATCCGACAGGTGCAACCGTTCTCCTCCGGATGCTCTCTTTTCCTCCGACCTTGCGATCGAGTATTGTCTTAGTTCTGACGTATTGGATCTAATCACTTGTCTGAATGTCGGCTTGGAGTCGTTACGTCATGCAGAGCATGTCAGAGAAGTGGTGGTAGATGTTTTTCAGATATTTTGATTAGTCGTTGAAGAGGCTCGTAAACTACTGTCTCGGGGGGTATTTGGGCGAATACCCAAACCCCTTATTTGTGCGCTGTCGTGTCGCGTACGTACCGGTTAACGATTGTTTGTTTGCATCGGTCGACTTTCCGATCCTACTTGGCTAATCCATTCCGGAGTATTGATTCGCCTATACCGGTTATGTGATGTGTTGAGGGTGTAGTTCTTGTTCTGGTTTATGCTTTTTGATGTTATATTAAAATATTGTATTCTATTTTGGTTTGCGAATCTAGAATGGAGATATATTCAGTCTCATGAGATAGCATTGTAATAGAAGTTTTATGTTGTTAATCGCTAAGTTAGTATTGTTTACGGGTGGAGTTTGGTTATGGGGATGTACTAGATATCTATTTAAGATTATATAATTGTATAGTAATATAGATGACATTCGTTTTTTATGCAAGTGGTGGTATTATTTTGGTATTTTTATAGAATATATCTTAAAGCTATTTTATAAATTTCTTTTTTCAATTATAATTTTTATATTATATGTATTTTTAATTGTTTTTTTTTTTTGTTGCTTTTATGATTTTGTTTTTTTTATGGGGTTGTGTGCGCTGAGGTCTCCTTTCGCACCCGCTTTGGGGCTTGGTGTGCATTCCCGTCTGTCGTGGTTGCTTGGTCCGCTTATGTGGGCTAATGTGTTCTTGCACTTTTCTAGTCTTCTATATGCCTCGTCTTTTTTGTGGTGACGTTCCTTTATCCGAGTCGTCTCTTACTTTCTTCATTTATATTCTATCGCATTATCAGCTCTTGCTTACATCAATTTTCATCTGTTTCTTCTTTAAATTTAAATTCTTTATTTTTATCATTTTTCGATCCTAATTAAAATTTCTTTTAGCTTTGGATAGGGAACCATGTCGAAAGCCTTCCGATAACTAATCTTCATATTATATATATTTATAGTTTATAATATGTATTATAGTATATATATATAGTATAGTAATTACTATTATTATAGTATATATTGGTTAGTTTCGGCACGGTCAGGATATTGAAAGAGTTGTCTCGCATAGTAATATTTTTATATTAGTGGCGATAATTGGTGCTAGGAATGTCGTAGATCTTTACTGTCTTATGTATTGACTCTGACAGCATTTGGAATCATATTTTTGCGCCTAGAAGCGTTGATTCTCTTGTGAGAGTTCTGGATTAAGAGTTTGCCAGTGACAATGGAAGAAAGATTCTTCGTATATCTGAAGGGCGTATATATTCACTACGCTGATAGGTTTACTTGAGAAGAAGTGCGTGGAAACCATTGCGCGAGAATAGATTTTCTAGGTGCTCTATAGTTAGAGTTTCGGGCAGAAGAAGAAGATGGCTGGATCTCAACTGACAGGGCGAAGGCCTTCCTGGGAGTTGTATAGATTTTAATATATATATATATTATATTATTATATATAATATATTTATATTTAATATTTTATATATAATTATAATGTATATTCTATAGATTTATATATACATTACAATAATTATTTAAATTTTTTGTATATTATAATAAATATTATTTTTATAATATATATAATATTATATATATTAATATATATGATATTTTATATATATATATATAATTATATATATAGTTATATGTATAGTATATTAGATATATATATATATATTTAGTATTATATATATATATATATATATATTATATATAAATATTATTATAGTATATTATATAGTATATATATATAACAAGATACTATATAACTATATTCAATGAAATAATAACTAAATATATATAATAATATATAATATGATCATATAGTCATATAATCCGTATATAAATATTAATTAAACCTAATACTACTCTTAGTAAACTAAAATAACATACATATGTTTTAAAGTATTGCAACAATATAATAGTCTTCAACAAAGCTCTTAAGTTACTCAAACCAATACTCCTGCCTCACAGGAATCAGAAACATATGTGTAAGAATAATACTATTGACAATAGAATCTAACTATACACTGACCGCACTGAGATGACATGATAAAATAGTTCAACACAAATTTCACGCGACTATGCAGTTGATAGACATAATGATATTTGCTGATAGAACAATCTGTTATTCTGAGTGCGACAACTCGAATGATACAATTGAAACAGTAAGTCGCGCATTCAAACAATAAGTAACATAAATCAGACAGCGCACCAAATAATACTTGCAGAAACTATGAGTAGTAGATTACTAATAGCAAACAGATCATTCTCTGTGAGCAACCCATATGTTACTCTTGAAACTAGGTACATACATAATCATCTATTATAACTAATACTAACAAGATTTGATCTTTAAAATGTTAATTAAATAAAAATACGTTAAACTGAACATAACTACTTAACTATTGAGTGGCTGTAAAAGATCCCCATCTTGGTTTGCTTTGGAGACGTTGTCTCTTTTCCATCCCTTCTTCCCTTTACCCTGAACCACTCATTCAAAAATATCCATTCCTTCCTTCTTCTTCCTTCCCTCCCTTCCTTCCCTCCTTCCTTCCATTCTTTCCTTCCTTCTTCCACCCTCTCCCTCTCCCCTTCTTCCTCTCTCTTCCAAAATCCCCTACTTCCTTCCTTTCCTATCCTATTATTCTCTTCTCCTTACTATTACTTTCCCTATCCTCATACACTCTCCACTTACTTCCATCTCCTTACCTATCATTCCTATCCTATCATATATCCTTAACTATCTTACCATTCCTAATCTATCCTTCCTCCTTAACTATCCTCAATCCCTATACCTCTCTCTCTCTATACTTTCCTTCTTCCTTCCTTCCTGTCTTATTAGCTATGTTGCATGCATGTACTGTATGCTAATATACTTCCTATCCTAATCATTCCTTATACCTTCCTTCCTTCATATCCTTCTTCTTCGATAATTATTAAATTATTACGTCTTTTTGGTATTAATTTAAACAATTGGGAGAGCGAATGCCTCGTCGCTCGATTTTTTAATTTATGTAATATTACTTGAATTAGTTTATCTTATTATAACAATAATATTAGCTAAATCTAAGACCCTAGAACAATTAAGAAAATGATTCAGAATGCTAAAAATTATTCGTAAAGAAAATTCAGTGCTCTAACATTATATAGCCTTGATGATTCTTGCTTGGAAGTATTTCCTTCTCCTAAGAAGGTGAATCTAATTGATCGCATTAAGAGATATAGATAATAATTATTTTGATGTTTACCAATTAAAACATATCCATGTGGAAGATATAAGAATTTAAATATAGTGAAAAAGTAATTCAAAACAAAATTTAACTTATTAGCATATGATGATGGTGTTGGATTGTTTGATGCAGATCTGCTCTAAATTGTTAAATAGGGTGTCACTCGTTTCAAAAAAAACACAGCAGATTTGTTTTAAGACAGTGGATACATAATAACATTAATAAATCAAGTAATGCTTAACAGACTTGCTGAGTAGATAGAGAGAATTTTGCTAAGTTGGTGTCTACATGTGTATCTACTCTCTTTTTTCTTTTTTCTTTATTATTATTATTATTATTATATTATTATTATTATTATGTATTATTATTATTTATTATTTTTATTATTTTTTTATTTATTTATTTAACTTATTATTTTTTTATTTATTATTATTATTATTATTATTATTATTATTATTATTATTATTATTATTATTATTATTATTATTATTATTATTATTATTATTATTTTTATTATTTTTGCACCCAGAAATTTAAAAGGTGTACGATCAAGACCTTCATTGGATAGTACTGGTAGTGGAGATATGGATGATGATGATGATGATGAAGATGAAAAATTAGAGTCTATTTCTGCCCAACATTGGGTTTATGGATTGAAGGAAGGAACAATTTTAATGCAAGGGATATTACATAATTATATATGTTATTATTATTATCATCATTTTACCATTCATAATTGCTTTTAAGTTCTTCTTTTTAAAAGTCTTCTGTGCTGCACTTTTAGACCATTTCTTTTTGTTTTTGTTTTTTTAATTTCTCTATAAGAATTTTCCTTAAAAGTAGTTAGCTCTTCTAAGCTATCATATTTTATATTTTATTTCTCCAATTAATGTCACCCAACGTAAGACGTAAATACCTTTTTTTCTTTCTTTATCTCCCATGGAACCCAACAGATTGGGGATGTGGCCCGTAACATACCTGAAACAGAATAGTAGGGTTAAAGAGCTATGACTTAAGTCAAAAGAAATCCCACATACAATTACCGCTTAGATTGTCAGAACAAATTCAATCCCATGAGTTTTAGCAACGCGCGACAGACCCCTCCATGTGGTATCTTCATCAATGCCATTTAATTTTTTAACTGCTATAATTAAGATTTGTCAACTTACCTGCTTATGTTTTGTATTATTAACTATTCTTTTAAAGTTCGAATTTTTTATTCTCTATAAAAAATTTAATACATTCTTTTGTCATATTATTTATTTATTAGTAAAACTGATTTGGTAACGAGATGTATGTAAAGATTGAAATTTTCAGTATTATTTAGCAGAACACTCTAGTTGCCACATATACTACTGAAGTCTGTAACCTTATTTTCTTTTGTGTTTGTGAATGTGGTTTTTTTTTTTTTTTTTTTTTTTTTTTTTTTTTTTTTTTTTTTTTTTTTGAAATCTGGAAGCTCTTTTATTTCTATTGTTTAAATTAAAAATTTTGTTCTTAAATATTCTTGGTATTTCTTTGTTTTATTTGCTAATTTATTAAGCTTGCATTTTTGAAAAAATCTTTCACTATTAATTCCCATTTCCTCCTTAAGTAATCTTTATGTGCTGTTTTTTCTTTCTTTATCAATTTTAGGAACATGGTGACCCACCTAATTTACCAGAAGGGTATTACACTCTGCCTGGAACTGAATAAGGTACTTTTATTTATAGGAAAAGCGTTCAGAACATCAAATGTTGGTAAAGTTTATTTTTCTCATTTCTTTATTAAAAATTCTTTTTGTTTTTAAGTATTAAAGTTAATCTTATAATTTCGTAATAGCTTTAAAGTATGTTTTTTATTGGATTTTTATATTTTTTCAGGGATGCATTGTTCTGGAGGAACTTAGCAGTTGAAATGGTGAGCAATTGAACTATTTGTGATAGTGGCAAAGAGGAGTCGTTACGGTTAAGCGAACGCGGTATTTATCGGATTAGCTTGTACTACATGGGAAGTGTATATTTCCTGGGATATGGAATGTTGTTCGCTGAGCGTTTTTTAAAGCGAATAACATAACTTGCAAGCATGCTTTCTTTTTTTTTCTACTGTCCTTCCTTTTACGTGATCATGCTATCTCGTGTTTGTGCTATGGATGTTCATATCTTTCCAACCTACATACAATCATTCGTGCTATAATAGCCCTATATCACCATGAAGTTTTAACTCTTTGAGGTTGGTACCCAAAAACATCAAAAAACCCAACTTCTTGGGGTTTTTGTTCTCTAAAAACTTCTAATTTTTAACTTTTTAATCATTTTAACTCGATATATAATCAAGAACCTGTAACCATAGCCATTTCTTTACTACATTCTAATGATAAAAAAAATATATTTTTTAATTACGGATGTGCTTTAAAAAATGTGAAATTTATCTTGTAAACCAAAAAGCTTAGCATCATAATGTTAAATATTAATAGTAATAGTAATCATATATTGCTATTTTTGATCTGAAGTGCTGTAACTGTACAAGCATTCAGTCTTTCTCCTTCCAATCTAATGGTATTTCTCATTCTGATTATAATGTGAAAGGTTTTGACAATTTTATTGATATTCTGAAGGATTCCCGGTCCAGTCAAGCAGCTGATGCAAAAGCGATGCAAAGATGAAAGGAAGGTGAAAATAAGTCGTGTGGTGTGAAATTTGTGTGTGTCTGGAGAGTGAAGAGGAATGAGAGGGAGAGAAAGAGTTCGAATTTTGAAGTGATACGTGACACAAGGCTATGGTGGATTTTGTTTGGTGTAAGTTTAATTTTAATGTTAATTTAGTTTAGATGTGGTTTTTTGCCTTGGCGTACGAAGGAGGGAGGGGCTGAGGGTGATGCAGCATGGGTTGCGGAGTCGGATTTGGGAGTGGAAGGGTTTGGAATTGGCATCCCTTTTACAAGTTACAACACCACTGCATGGGTTAGGTTGGAGTTAAATTGCTAGAGACCTAAGTTGCGTTTCCAGAAACCCGCGGTCAGCCCGTGTGCAAAATCGACTCGGAAACGCTTCGAATTGAAAAAATTACATTAATAAACCAATTAGAGAACAGGAAATTTGAGGACAGCTGACACATATAAACAAATGTAAATGTTGTTATCGAATTTAATCAGAAAATTAATTAATTCAATCAATGAAATAATTTAATCAATATAAAATAAAACATAAGCGATAAATAAATTATTTAAATGACTTTGACGACAATCACTAAAATTATTGGAACTGAAAATAGAGTAAATATATAGGCAAATTTGTTAATATATTTTAATGATTTAAACCTACTTGATTATTAAACACCTTTAAATAATGGAACCAAATAAATTTTGGAAATTATATTTATGCAAAAGATTGAAAAAGCGTATTATATAAGAATCTATAGATTATGGTCTAACCACAATCTAACTGGCCTAATTCTCTAATTTGTTTATATCACGCGACTATTTAGTATTAAAAATAAAAACATATCCGAGAAATCTGCTTTGAGTGCTAGATTTTTATTAATATTATTTTTATTGGAAACTATTTGTTAATCTCATCTGAATTTCGTATAATTAGGCCTCCACTATCAATTCTTAGCTCTTCAATTCCTCTCCTGCTTACTAACCATTATTCTCTTTTCTTCGCTGCATTTTCATGATTAACCAACTGTCCTTGTTTGCGTATCCGCGCTCACTTACTTTTCTATGCGAATCTACACGACCATTTGCTCCTCCATCGTGCCACTCGGAACTACGGCAGAATAGCATCCTGCAAATATAATTTATCATATATGTCTCCGTCAATCTCTATCTAAACTTCAATCTTTGTACACCGTTATCATAATTGATTTGGTGTCTCACTGTTACATGGCTATAAATTCAGTGTAGTTCATCTATGGCTGACAGCATAAATTTACCTATCTGCCTTATCTTCTAGTTTTCACATATCAAACCATATGCCTCGTTGTTCCTGTCTGCCTTACTTATGCTATTTCAGTGTATTTACCTCTCTTATCATATCTATTGACTTTTAAATCAGTCGTCTTCTCCAACTTCATAATCTCCTCTCGCATAACTCTTCCACAGTCTTCACTCTGGGTAATCCAGGAATTACAAATGCTTAATTCTTCTTATTATTATCCAGACTTCACTTCAATGCTCATTCTTATTTGTATATTCCCATGTACTTATTTATCCTGTATTAATTTTTTAAATGCATAACATAGTTTAAAATTCTTTAATCCATGTACTTTTATTTTTTCGACTAACTCTCTGTTTATTTCTCTATACTGACTCTTCCCTCCCAATCTTGGTTCTAATTTTTATCTTAATTTCTTTCTAATATCAATCTGTCAAATATACTTCGTCCATGGTGATACATATAGTGAGATTCCTCTATGTTTTTTTGGCAATTTCTACTTTCGCGTTTCCTTTCCCTTATACCTTTTATAAATCAAATGCGGAATTATTATTTGACCTTCCCAACCTTTTCGGCCACTCTACTCTCCATCCAACACCTTGTTCAGTAATCTCAGCATCATAAGGCTTTCAGCTTCCTCTCCCCTACTCTTCAAGCAACTCAATTTTTATCCCACCTCTTATACCTATATCTTATTTGACGCTCATTCATTAAAATTAAGAATCATTCCTTCAAAATTCCTCTCCAACCAATTAACCTCCTTCTTATTTGCTCCCTCAAAGTTATTCTCTCTCCTCCTCCTCTCTCGTCTCTCCACCTTATCCTCTTACCGACTTGCACTTCCACTTCACAACTCATCAAAAGTACTCTGTCCACACTTTTGTTTTTTTCCTCCCGGCTACCATATGTTTCCTGCTTCATTTATTTCGTCAGTATAGTTAATTATAACCAGTAGATTGCTAATCCTACTCTTCCTCCTCTTATAACGGTTCTTAGCTAATCTAAAGTACTCCTTGGCTTTTCCTGTCATGATCTATACGCATGGTGCAGTTCTTTTGCCTAATACTGATTCATCCAATGCCACCTCTCTCCTCTCCTTTGCCCTCTCTCTATTCATATCTCTCGTCCGCTTATTTCTTGTCTTTCCTGCCAACTGTATCATTAGGCTTCTTGAATTTATGTAGTCTTATATATTTATATTTTGTAGGTTAATATATAGTATTATTAATAATTTATGACGTATCGTTATATAGTCTTATGTATTTATATTTATAATATATATATCATATATATTTATATATATATATATTATATATATTTTATAGTATATATATATATTATATATCTTTAATATTATATAGTAATTAATAAATATATTATATATATCAAAAATATAATTATCTAAATAATTATCAATTTTATATTCCCCGATAAACTCAGAAGCTTACCATCAGAAACATATCTTATTTTTATACATGTAATCAAATGTTGAAAACATCCTAACATCCTAATTTTTCAAAAGAGGATGCGGAATCGCGCGTGCGGAATTGTGCCCGTTTATTAGTGATGATGCGGATAGTCACGAGTATGTCAAATTTCTAGAGTGTGCGGATATGTTATCCGCAAATGCGGTATGCGTACTTCCTGCGATTGTCATATATCCTATACACCTCACAGTACTTATATTAGTAACTATATATTTCCTTTTTTGTTTCGCCCGTTCAATTTTTTATTCGTATTAACTGTCTTTTTACTCACTTTTATTACCCTAGTAGCGGGTTTCTTTGACCATACTGCCTATCATTATATATGAGGTTTTATTTAGGTACCTTAGGATGGTACGTTATTTTACGGTTATTTACCCCTAAGCCTCGGTCGTATTATTAGTAGTTTATATTATGATTGTATTCCTTATTTAGTATACGTATGCATATTTCCGATATAGAATATGACTAGATTATAGTTTTATTTATAGTCTTACTGCGACACTTTTATCTATATAATATATATCTTATATTTATTATATTTTAGGCTTAAAATTGCTTCAAATTTTTTGTTATCATCATTAAAATCTCTTATGGTTTAAGGTTTCTAATTTTTTTTAACTAAACTATGTTTTATATATTTTTAAAAAAACTGCTTCTCGGTAACAGAGAAACATTTAACTAATTATATTGGTTATTAATGGAATTAATTGGTAGTTGGAAGAGAAATGTCATTCAACATTACATCTCCCTTTTATAAATTATAATATATATATAGTATATATATATATCAAATATATATATATATATATAGGTAGATATTATATTATGCTTATGTAATTTAGATGTAGTATTACTTACTATTTTACTCTATTATACAATTATAGGGTGACCCTTAGGTTCTCTTATGATATGATTTATTAGATGTATGAATATAATATCTTTTTTCTGTATCTTATATATTATACCTCTAAATCTACTAAGTTATATTATAAGTGCATGACTTATTTAACTCGAAGTGAGCTCTCTAGGTACGTCATTCTGTGTCCCCTGTGCTCCTAATAACTTTTTATTGCCTTTATATTTTACTAGTGCATTTTTATCCTAGTTTTCAGTAAATTACTTTCAGTAAAATATGCTGATTATCTTATATATATTCTTATTCACTTATTAACCCGTATCTGGTTTATATACTGCTGCATACCCTATAGTATCCAGTTATTTAATTATTCACTATTTACCTACAAACCTACCGTACTATCCATGTACTACTAGTATATATATATTACTTTCATTATCCTTAGATCATATTTTCGTATATGCGTGTAGCCCTATAGGTCTCTTTTCTTATATATATATATGGTATCTATACTTGCTAATAAGGAGTATAATGTGCTTGTACTCCAGGTTGTCAACTCACTCACTTAAGTAAGTAGAATATAATATTCAAATATTACTTTTTCGAAGATCGTTTTTTACGTATACGTCCTCTATTATCCTATGTATTATTTTATTATTTATATTACTTACTTACTACCAGAGTTTATTTAATGGGGTGTATTATTAGTATAATATTCATCTATGTAGTGTTTCTATATAGTATTTTCGTTATCGATTATTTTATTAGCTAGGTAACTATGCTTAATATGCTCGCCTTTTCCTCGGTCTGTTATCGTTTTTAAAATTACTGATTAATTCTTTAATATTATTTCAAATATAGAATTTTTTCCTTGCTATTTCTTTACTCATTCGGCGCATGCTCGCAAGAGTTATTAGGTGATACTCACATTCATCTTATATGTTCATTTGGTCGCCGCCTTCCTTTTTTGTTTTTATTGTGATTAGTTTTATGTTGACTTATAAAATGATATCTCTTTCACCACGATACTTCCACGCTCCGTTCATGTTTTGTTCACTTCATATGATATTTTGGATTAATTTATTATTATTAAAACCTTTGAAATTAAATTAACTATTATTTTTAATAAATTAATTGAACTTTCTACATTTCTCATATATGCAATATAACCTACTTATCCCCACTCATCTAATCCTATGTAACAAAGTTTTAACATGATAAGCAAATTTCTACTTAAAGTTAACCTAACCTAAACCTAAACCATATACATAAGTCTTACACTAAACCCTTACCTAGACTCTTAATCCTATGTAATTAAAACTATGCAACCTAACCTTAAAGCCCTAAACTAATCTCTTAATCTTATTCAATCCTTAGGACTAGAGCTACACCTTACCGTTTTACCGTTAGAGCTCTACAGTCTAAACCGAACCTATCGAACTAACCCTAACCTGACTAATAATCATAACGTTACAGATGAAGTATGTAAGCCTTAATGTAAATCAAATTTCAAATTAAAAATAAATGATTTATGTTACCTCACCTCGCTAGTATGTTTATTCTTGTTTTTATACACAACATTGTTGAGCAAATAGTTAAATTTCCTCCTTGCTTTATTACTGTAATGTAATTATATACGATACCTATAAATGAAACTATTATATAACTAATGATATGATTTAAACATTTGTATATTGATCCAACAATGGAATCCTACCAGGCCAGATCCGGATCTCGAATAGAAGTACACCTATTTATCCAATATATAAAACTTGTTTAATCTAAAAGCAGTATGGTGTTAATAAATAGTTAATCCTTGTGTAGAAATAATGCGAGCATATCGAAGACTTCAAACAGCTTTATTTCCAGATGTTGAATAACATCTATTCTCTAGCTGTTCACATAGGGTAAATTTTACTTTTCATTTTTACAACCAACCTGGTCTACCAATAACGTCAAGAAAAGAGAATATACAAAGACCTCTATATTTTTATATTCAACTGATTATTAATAGTCATTATTTGATACTTATATATAGCTATATAAATATATATATATTTATATACTTATATATATATATAGTATATAGTATATATACATATGAAAAGAATATAATACTAATTTTACTAATACTAATATAACTTTTCGTATTAATATTGTCCCGTACTAATTTGTACTATCCGTATTATCAAGTATTCTTCCTGATACCTATCATGGCAACTTATTAACTATATTATACTTTTAAATTTATTTCTTTAGACTTTAAACAAAATTTTCAAATTTTATTTTTCTCAATTTAACAAATTATTTTACGTCTTTTCAATAAAAATTAGTAATAAGTTAAGACACTGTTACTAATAATAATAATAATAATAATAATAATAATATAATAATAATAATAACTAATTAATAATAATTATAATACATAATTAATAATAAATTCAATGATATAATGATTGATACGTATTATATTATGAATATATTAACTATTTAATTAATAATTCATTAACTAATTTATGAAAGTGTAGATAATAATATCAATAATTATTGCAGTATATATCATTACATAATCAAAATCATTTTAATATGAGAACTAATACATATTAGTAATAATGAAATTAATCAGATGAATAATAAATAATAATATATACTATAAACCTCAGTTTACACATACGAACTTTTTCATTGAAGCCACATATTTAATTATCATAAATATTATTTAGAAACGAAATTTGATTGTTTTAAAAATAAAAATTGAATATATATATATCTCTTAAATAATAATAATAATAATGGCATTATATGTACATAAAAAATCTACATATGTTTGAAAATACAAATTTGAATGTGTAAGATTAACTCGAATATTACTATGTTAATTAATAGTATGCATCCATATATATAATAATAATTAATAATAATAATAATCAATCCTTGTTCCCGAATAATAATAATAATATGTAATAATAATAGAAAATTCATAACTATTCTCTTTTTTAGAGTTGCGTTTCCTCATAGTCTTGCAGAGAGCAGTCTTAGTGATAAGGCAGTCGTGCGACGTGCTTTTTTTAATAGAGGCCGAAATAGACTAACTCACGATCACAGGTATGAATGTGAGCGTATTTTTAGACATAACCCATGGTCCTATTATGGTCTTTTGCTCATTCGGCTCAGAATTCCAGGAGCTCTCTCAGTGTGTGTTATGGTTTTATCTTGTGCTTACGTAGATCCTTGTGAGTGAAATCCAAAGCTTTTATATTATTACTATTTTCTTGAATAGTTGAGATGCTTTCTACATGGTAAGCATTTCGTAGTTTAATCCTATTTCAATCGCTTTAGGAAACGTAAAGTAGTAATATTTTTTTACTGTCAAATACTTATTTATTACGGAAATGTTATTATTATCATCATTTCTATTATTATTATATATTATTCATTATATTATTCGAGGAGGAGTTATTTTATTTATCTTTATTTTACTTATCACTACTGATTATTATTATTATTATTATTATTATTAGTATTATTTGTCTAGATTATATTATATTATATAGTAAGTATTATGATATATAATCAAGTTGGGGGATTGAGATTACTATTGGACGATATCGTGTTAGTAATCATTATTAGATGTATTATATCGTTCGTAGATAATATATAGTCGAGTATATTTTATTATACTGTAGTATAATAGTGAGGTAGCTATATGTCATAGGAAGGTATATATTAATATAATATCACCTAATTAACTACCCATTATATTTTTTATATTCAATTATATACTATATTATATATTATATGAGTACAAAGAAATCTAAGTATTAATACCTATATATATTATTCATTTATTTATTTATATCACCACTATTACAATATCCCCTCCATACTACTTATTATATTATTAACTGTAAACATCATCATTTCCGCTTTATTTTTTTTCCTTTTTATTTTGATTTTAAGTTATATGATTAATTTAACTCCCCACTATAACATACTATTTTTTTATCTATCATGATTAATAATTTTTCATTGGGCTATTTATGTAAGCTGAATTTATTTACTAATAATTACTTTAGTAATATATATATAATTATTCTAATTATTATGCGGCACTAATTCTATTATTTTACATAACCTTTTCTAGTAAGATACGTATATATATGAGCTATTCGTATGATAGTATTTAGTTTTTTTAAACCACCTCAAGATTATAGTACGTTACATCTGAAATTAAAATATGAGGGGTGCGTAAGCTGCTTTTAATTTTTACAATTCGTCGATGAAATCTTAGTATTATTTCATTGTTCGATCCAATATTATATTATTATTGAGTTTTATTATTTATCTTATTTATATTAATTTATTAATATTATTATTATTAATTTTTAATGTGATGCATTATTAGCTTATTACTTCATTAGTATTCGATTAGTGAGTGATTATTACAACATGTCGTGACTAGCCTACAAATATATTTTATTTGGGCATGCGTGAGCCACTAATACGCACAGACTTGAAAGTTACTATACCAGTGCTATTTCATGTTCTGTTTTTTTGTTTTGAACATATTATAATCTTATTATAATATGATATATTTATTATGAGTATTATTACTTATTATTATATATATAGGTTTTATATACTTCTATATTATATATATTATATATATAATATATATATATATATATTATATATATATATATATCTATATATATTATATATATATAGAATATATATTATATTGTATATATATAATATATATATATATATATATAGTTGATAGGCCCTTTTATGACAATTATGATTATATTTATGTATATTAATATACCTCCCATTTCTCACCCCTATCCTATATATTGCCTATATACCTTATTGACGTGTATTATTGTGAGACGTTTTATATCCTGCGCGGTATATTATATATCATTACTTTTTGCATTAACAGAATTAGTATATAATTTTATTGATTTGAGGTAACCTTATGGAAAATTATTTTTTATCGCCTCATGGCTCGAATTATCATAATACAATTTTTAAACTCATTATTCTTCAAGCAGCTTAACATTCTTTATATACACAATGTGTGTGACTTTAGAGAGCTCACCCGCCGGCGTCATTTACACTGGTAATTTGCGGCTTTTTATTTTTGGTTCATGGATCAGTTGATTTTGTATTTTTTTTTTTTGTTTTTCTTATATTTCATTAATTGTTTGGTTGATAAGTGATTATCTTAAAGAAATTATTTCTATAAGATTAAGCTTGATTCATAAAAAGATTACGAAATTCATATGAAAATATCAAAAATTAAATAATAAAGTTAAATGCCACAAACGTTTCATTTGCATGAAAATAGAAAACGCATCATAGTGTATTAGAGTATTGGAAATCGACATTTTTTAGCGTGCTATATACGTGAAGAATTTTAAGGTAGTTATGTAAAACATATATTATTTCATTGTACATTATAGCCTTCATTATACTTGAATATTTTTTTCATATATCTGATTCTCGAACTTAACTAAACCTATCATACCCTGAACTATTTATTGCATTGTAAAAAAAAATATAAAAATAAAAAAAAACAAAAAAATAAAAAAAATTTAATATTGGAATTCGACGATGCAGTAAACTTATACATTAAACTAGAGATCTATCTTGTGCCAGTATAACAATTTTTCTCTCTGTTTTCGGGTTATTCATTAATTTTAAATAATTTTTTGCATTTTAGCAAAAATAATTAAGTGAATCTACTCCGCTTCCAACGGTAGCTTTCAAACAGTATGAGCATTAAAAAAGTATAACGAAATTTATTTTTAAATAATAATCCCTTTTTTTTTGTATTTATAATTTTTTTATCCTAACTTAATCTAGCTCCTCAATATTTTATTGTTAGTCAATCATACAATAATCAATCATATATAACGAATAAAAAAAAAAAAAAAAATTCAGCTGGAATCATGAAAATTACATAATATTATGTATATTATTTACAATATTTAATATATATATAATATATATAATTAATATATAATATAATATATTTTTGAATATATATTTTATATAATCTTATTAATTAATTATATCCATATATATAATATGATTACTACTTAGTGGTTGATTATACGGACCAGCTGCATTGGTAATGTATCTATTAATAATTTAGGTATTTATTTCCTTGCATATAACTTGATCTATACTTATTAGCTATTATATGTATATTATATATTTCTATTAATTAAATATTGCGGTTGCGTGGCGCACGAATCAAATACTGCTTTTTTACACTTTCGTCTACTTGTTCATATGTTTGTTTACTTGTGGCTTTATGTACTGCTGAGCTTATCCTACTAATTAATGGTATTATTGATGCTGAATAGAGTTATTTGAAATTCAAAGGAAAAATGTGTTTATAAATACAAAAAGTTAGATTTATTTTCGGTTGTAATCAAAATCAACTCTTATCGTTTAAGCCATCTGCTGCTTTTAAGAATAGCTACCTGGTTGAAGCGAGTGTATTTCAGTTCAATATTAATTTCTAATAATTGCATTCAAGAATTCTTACTTGAATTAGATAAGAACCCGAAAACAGGGAGAAAGACAATGTTTAAGGCATACGTAAGATCATGCTTAGGCTAGGTGTATTATCCAGTGTTATTAACCTTGCATCGTTCGTATGGCGCATATTAAGTTATGATCATTTTTTTTTTTTTTTTACTTGTACTTCTCAAGATGTTCCTTTATGCCTTAAGCATCATCTAAGAGACGATCGAGTAGTTCTTTTTGTGCGTCCACTTTGGTTCTGCACTCTTCTCTCTTCATAAATAGATATCTGTTGGTGTTAGATTTGGTGAGTTTATGGTAGGGACTATGAATGATCCATCAATTATAGAATGTATTATTTAGATGTTATATGATACATCTAATATAATGAGCAAGTGCTTCGTCAGCATACACTCTGAAAGGAATAACTCTCAGATACTCTGATAATTTATATTGAAGGAAGTCTTGGTAAGTTTGCCTTGTTGTAGATACTATTGAACGTATAAAGGAATACCATAATATACTTCGACGATCAACACTGTAGTTATCACGAACAAGTTGCAAAATATTACCTTAAGTTTGTGGTAATAAAATTTTAGAACATTTACTCCTAAGTGTTTAGCATGAGTAATAAATTGATCACGTGATTGCTGAAAATGATTGGAACTTCTTATCATTTTCATTACTACCATTGCAAAAGCACACCTGGATACTATTTCTTGGTAATTATGCTCATTTCTGAACTTTTTTTTTTTTTTTTGTTGTGTTTGGAAACGGTCCTATTTATGTTTATTATACATATCATCTATATTCTATATATTCTATAATATATATATATCTATCTAATATCTCATATCTATATATATCTATTCATAATATATATATAGTACTATATCTATAATATTATTATTATATTATATATTATATATCTATATATTCTCATCTATATCTATATATTACTTTCTTATATAATATACTATATATATATATATATTATATTATATTATATTTATATATTATAATAATACTTGAACTCTTATTATATTATTATTATAGTTATATATATATATATTATAATATATTTATATGTATATATATTTATATATTATATTATTCATCTATATTTATTATATCTTATTTTCATCTATTATTATTTATATATATTTTTTATATATACTTTCTTAATACAAGAGGATTCCCTCTGGTACCTATAAATATTATATAAGTTTACTATAGTCCACTATAATGTATTATTACTATATATATAATACTATTTATTAGTTAACATTATATTAATAATAAAGGTATCATTAGTATTGAGTAATCACATAAAACTTCATATAATATAGTATTATTAATATATATCTGTACAGCTGTGCTCAGTAGGAATCTGAAATTACAATAGTATATAAATATGAGAACTTACTCTCTAGTATTATTATTATTTTTATTTTATAATCATTAATTTGATTCTCTATTTTATCCTTACTGGGGATTCGATGGAAAGTGATCCAGGTGATAAAATGCAATATAATAATCCAATAATACATTCATTTATAATACATTATTACATATTCCTATATTCCTTCCCTTTCATTCACCATTTAAATAAATCTTCATATGATTGGAAGCAATTACAAATCTTAATAAATTAATAAAAATACTTATGACTTACTCCTATGAACTGGTAATGTTCAATCTCGGTATGTTATGATGATTTATGATTCTTGTTTATATACCTTACTTTCATTTTTCAATATTTCTTTATAATTGGGGATTATGGGCATTTTCAGATATTATAATTAAGAGTTGTGAGCACAAATTTTTTTTTTTTTTTTAATAAAAATTTTATTTATATTTTTTATTTTTTTTTTTTTATTATTGAGGAGCTAATTTCATTGGTAATAGTCTTTAGAATATATTTTTTTTTTCATAATTGTACTATATATTAATAACTAGTATTAAATGGTTATTATTTTCACACAATCATTTTTTTTTTATTTCCTAATGTTCAGTAAGGAAAAAAAATTTCATAAGTGTAAGTTGTTCCAAACATTGATATCACCATTCTTAATGCTAAATCTTTAGATCTGGATTATCTTTTTAAAAAACTCAATAGTACAAAGGTGTATGCCTGCAAAATTAAACCACTTAATTGTGTAGTTCAATTATATATATATATTGCTATATATGAAGCAAAACTATTTCAAGATTTATTAGTAAAAAAGATTAACTCTAAATAAGAAAAACAATATAAAATAGTAAAATAATATACTATTTGGTAAAAAAAAAATGGGGTAAAATACAAAAAAATTTCAAAAAATTAATATGTTAATATGTGGTAGGATATTTTTTTTACAATTCTACGTGTAATTAATGTCTTTGTTGTACATTTCAACTCAGTATACAATAGTTTTGCTCCATCATGCCTGAAATTTAAAATAATAATGTATTAAAAAGTATAAATACAGAAAGCCATAACAGCTTCATTATCATCCTATCAAATAGCAATTTAAAATTTTTTTTTTTTTTTTTTTTTTTTTATTCAAATTCTTCTCTTAGCAACCTTTTTTCCTATTTAAGGCAATTTTTTTTTCACCTGGAACAAGTCGTTATTATATAAATTTATTTTCAATTGCCATTTACTTTTTAATGTTTTTAAATTTTATTTATATTTATCCATTGAAATTTTTATATTCTATAGTATTTTTAAAAGGTTATATATATATATATATATATATATATATATATATATATATAACTAACTCTTATATATATATATATATATATACTCTTCCTCTCTCTCACTATATACTCTATTATTTTCTTATAGCGTCGGGCGGAGTGACCAGGCCCGCCTCTTTAGAAGGGTGATTCGGTCCACTAATAAATAAAAAATAATAGAAATTTTTTTTTTTTTATTTCATTTAAATTAACTGTAGTACTAAAAGTTTTATTTTAATTATTTTCAATTCTTGAAAGTTTTATATTTTTAAAAAATATTTAGAAATTAGGGTACAAAATGTCCTTCAATAAAATTTCACTTTTGAAAAATGTGAGTTTTTTTAACTTCGTTATAAAATGAAAAATTGTGGATGGATTTTAATTATTTTTTCAGTGGATACACTCGAGTATATTAGCTTTAAACTGGCAAAGTAAATTTTTGATCCAAACAGAATTAGTGGCAAAATCACGGGGCCTAACTTGGTCCGATTCACCCTGCCGTAAAAATTGATGGAGGGGTAACTCGGACCACCATTGTTTTTCGTATTTTACGTATTATTATTGACATTTTTATTAGCGTATAATTAATTTAAATATAATAAAAGTTACTTATATTGTGAAATTTTTTAAAAATAATGAAATTTTAATAAAAAAAACGAATTCAAAAAAGTAAAATTTTTGAGCGGAGAGGGTGAATCGGACCACCTTATTTTTATTCTTATTTTATTTATCATTATTGACATTTTTATTACTTATTACGAATTTTAATATGATAAATAATTATTATATTAAGTAAAAATTAAAAGTATGCAAAAGAAAATATCAATGAATTACATAAACAGATGGTCCGAGTCACCCCTCAATGGTGGTCCGTTTCACCCGTCAGGCTGAAGGAGCTTTATTAAAACTTTTATTATTAGAATTACATTATTATTTTTTTGTGTGCTTATGACTGACTATAGGGCCGTGATTTACAAAAAAAAAAAATTCCAAAAAGTGCATTAGGGGAGAGTCGGGAGACCAAGTTATGCCTAAGGTGGTCCGAGTCACCCCGCCCGATGCTATATATATATATATATATATATATATATATATATACTATGTATATATATATATATATATATATATATATATATATATATATATATATATATACTATATATATATATATATGAATGAGGTGGATCATTCTTCCATAAATGGATCTTTAGAACTGGTAATTTCAAGGGTGATTGATAGATGACTGTCTGACTTCCTCTAGATTAACTCTAGTTGACTCTACAATCTTCCACCTACTCTGGATTGCATTTGATCAGGTGCATGGGCTGAAATCTATGAACGTTAGGAAGGCAAGCGACCCAAGCCACCTTCTCCCCGAGTTTTTAGGGAGGGTGAGTCTGAGCTGGCGTCGTACCTAGTTCGATTATACTCTCTGTACCTCAGTATTAACACTACCTCAGTGTTGGAAGTGCACATATGTCCAACATATTCTGAAGAAAGGAAATACCGCTCTGAAATACAACTATTGCCCTAGTGTTCTTGTTGTATTCTTTCTAAGGTCTTTGACACCATTCTTAACTCTGTTTCTAGGATGATTTGGTACCTGGCCCTTCTTTCCGATTATCAGCACGACTTTCAGCTCTGGGCTTTACTAGAGATATACTTAACCTATCTCGCAGATTTATGGTCTTCTACTCTTAGGGACTATGGGGGCCTTGTGTTGTGTTTCTTTACATATCAAGGTATTTGATCGAGTATGATATGTGTCTGTTCTCCAAACTCTCTTCCTTTGTGTGTCTTCCTTGTCTTACTTTTTATCTTTCTTTAAAGAGTAGTTCCATGAACTGTTATTGATCTGGCGATTTTTCTTCCCTAATCCTGTATTTGATGAACATAGAGTTCTCTTTTATCAACTCTATTCCAACTTTCCATTAACGATCTCAGCTGCTTATCTAACATTTTCTATTCATATGAGGATGTCTCGACACTCCATTCTTTTAATCATTTCAAATCTGCTCCCTGGATACAAATTGGTAAGTTTTATATTTGAATTTTGAATTCCAATTCCATAATTGTTGGAGATTCATAAATCCATTATCCTCTAAAGATCAGCAGCAGTATTTGCGAATGCCATTACGAATATTGAAAATGATTAGGATAGCCACATATAAGGATATGGATATCCGATCCACCCATGATAATAATAAAATATCTTTTCTAGAAACTGAGATATTTGCTTTTCCCTTTCAGGCAAACCACTTGAGGGAGTAGGTGAAACAATTCTTGTTCTCTCCGGAAAGGGAGGAGTTGGGAAAAGTTCAGTCACTGTACAGATCGCTTCTTCGCTGAAGATGCTTGACATAAAGTAGGAATTTTAGATATAGATCTCTGTGGACCATCTATTCCAAGAATGGTTGGTGTGGAAGGATGTGATGTGGAACCCGACAGATGGTAATTATTATTATTATTATTATTATTATATATTTTATTATTATTAAAACATATTAATATGAATTATGTATTTATTTTTTTCTTTAAATATTATATTTCTTAAAATAGTTTGTTTGTTAGTAATTTTTCTCTCATATTAAATAATTTGAAAATAAATTATAAACAGTAGAAAAATTCCACTTTAAAAGCTGTCAGGGAGCTTAAAATAATTCCACTTAAAAAAAAAAAAAAAAAAAAAAAATTTGTAATAAGCTCTGATTTATCTTCAAAAAGGAAAGGTACATCTAAAATCACAATATATTCCTCGCAATAATGAATTGTGGTTTGAAAGGCCACTCCATTGCCGTTATAATGAGGCCATTTATAAGGAAATTACATTAACCTTTCCAACCATTTTGGTAGCTTGTAACAATGATATTGTAGTGATTCTGAAGCCAATGAAAAAGCTATTCTTGAAGTTATTCATGTAGCTATTGTCTATGCAAAGTGTTTGAGCGTCTTAAGTAAAATAGCGTAGAATGAACAAAGAATAATATTTCGATGTTCTTGATGTTCTAATGAAAAAAAGTTTTATTAACAATGGAATATAAAAATCTTCGACAAGGAAACTAAAAACTTATTAGATAATGAGGAAATAAAAGGGGGAAACAACTAGAAACTTATTATATTGACTGAGGCAATTGGTTAGTTGTCATTAAGAGTGTCCACAGATTCTGTATATTCTTTTCATATTGTAGCGGATTTTACTATGAAAATAAAAACCTGAGTGCTACAATAATTTGAATCAAGAAAGGGAGGCTGTCTTCCAGGACAGATATTGGGGATACAAAAAAAGAAATACAAAAAAAAGACACATACACCTTTTAAGAATGTGTATTAGACTAGAATATATATAGGTATCCAATACTACTTAATACTTAATAATTACAAAAATTACACAGTATCCTGATCTGATACCACCTACTACTTGCTACAAAAAAAATACACACGTGTATTCCAATCAAGATATATACAGCACCTACTAGTTTCCCGCACCAGTATACAAGTATACCATCATACTACAAACCAACACCTTAATACCTACAACATCGTCAACAGTATAATAATTTATAGTAAAAATAAAAAATAATAGCCGATAGATTCAATAAAAATTTAAATAAATTTTTCATTTACGAAATTGTCTGTCAAAAATTCATTTATCAATTTTTTATTTCAATAGTTTTATTTTAATCCAGAACCTTCACCAAATGTTCGAACTTTTGTTCACTTTGGTAGGCTGCTTTTTGAAAAGGTTTTCCGCGGTTTCTTCTCCATTATGTACCTACACCTTTTATTGCCTATTGCCCTTTAAGTCTTTCACAGTTTTTCCAATGTTAAAAAAATTTTCCCTCGCTATTCTCAATTTTAGCTCTTAGCTCTTTTTTACTTTATTTTCCAAACGTCCTAGTCGGAGTCTTTGTTCTATTTTAAATGTATACCTTTCTGTTTAAAATTTTTCAATCGATTTTAATTTCTGCAGTCTACTTTTAAATTTTCCACATTCGAATTTAGTTAAGTGCACAGCACTGTTGACTTTAATCAGTATCCACGTACAGCCACAGGGAACAAAATGCTGCCACAAAATTCCAGCCGAAAAATGAGGTCCCAAAAAAAATGCAGCTCCAAAATGGAAAATCCGGCTCAAAAAAAAAACTGGAACGAGCCAAAATTAAACAAATCACAATATGATGATGACAAGAATATAGAAAAAAATTAAATAAAAAGTTGACATAATTCCTAAACCTGGACAACAAGAGTATTACCAAACTCTTCCATCAGATTTGTGTGGCAATAAAATATAAGTTAAATAATCATTAATCATTAACATAAACACCAAGATCATTAACAAATCAATCAATTAAAAAATCTAAAATTTAATGCAAAAAACTCAAAAAGTTTCAACCATTTAAATTAAAATTTCAAAAAAAACAAACAAACAATAATCCTAATTAATAATTTAAAAAATAAATCAAATTAAGAAAATAAAAAACAAACAATCAACATAAGACCTACCTGGCCAATGGTGCTGACCCAGTTTTTGTCAACCTCTACTCTACTTCGACTAATGGTGACCCAGAACCAAACGAAATCTTCCACTACTCTGCTTCAAACCTTTAAAATTAAATAAATTTACTAAGACCAATAATAATAAAACTAATGGAATAAAATAAAGTAATAGGAAAAATAGATTAGACCCGTAATTCCACCAGAAAAGGATTTCAAAATCCCCAAGAAAAGGGATTTCCCAGAACCATCATCAATCGATATTAAAATTCATCTACAGGATACCACAGGAAACCATCACAACTAACTTGTCCACAACCACCTAGCTTCACTTCAAACCTACTTCAGACTCTTAAACATACATATTAATTAATAATTCCTACGGAAGAAAAAATAGATACATGAAAAATCGATTAATCACACTCATCTACAATCATTCACAATCGTTTCATTCAAACGTGAAAGAGTGATGGATGCCGCGAAACAAGGAATAAGAGGATAATAAAGACCTAATGAAGGAACTACTAACTACTGAGGTCGGCAGAACACCCATCACTCACAGCAACACAATTATTCTCCCCCTTCGTAACACTTTCATACATGACAAAATTAAAAAAATACCCCCCAAAGAATATAAAATATACATCATATGGTACCTATAAAATATGATACAAACCCACAAAGGCAGCTCACTACATCCCTCCACCTAAGTTTGTATCATATTTACCCCAACAATCCTATCCATCTATAACGCCGTTGTCATCACCCAACCATACTCTTCTACAACTCCTCTACTCCTAGTAAATGGTTTCTCATATTCCTTCACTTGTTCACTGGGTTTAGTCCCACCTTCATTTCCCGTTTCCGTTTCCCGAATTGTTAATTCTTACCTGATTTTGTACAGTGTTCACCCCTACCTCATTCACATTTACATTCCTATTCAGTCCAACAGCCTGACCACTAACCGGTTGAACCGGACCACTAACACCAATACCAAGACCTAGCACACCAGGACTAATCTGACCTGTCCCTCCTGGTTGCCTCACACCCCAACACCTTCCAGCCACATGCCCTATTTTCCCACATGTCGTACAAGTATTTCTAGGGGACCTACAACATTTCTAGAAAAATTGCCCTCATACCACAGTTTCCCCACATACCGTTGCCTCGCTCTTACTCCCTGGTGGACAATCACGCACCCAATGATCCACACCTCCGCATCTCCTACACCCAGCCCTCTGCGGGTCCAAGGATCATGGCCAAAATGACCCACTTGCCCACAGCTAAAACAAGCACCAGTTGCCCATCTACATTCTGATATCATATGGCCCATCTTCCCACAACGAAAGCACTTCACATCCCTATTCGCACTCACATTTTCTTGGTTTCCACGACCTCTAATCCCTTGACCCTGATTATACCTTTGACCTTGGTTATAACCATCATTCCCTCTCACATTCACATTTCCACCAACTTGACGACCAGCAACAAAATTACCCACACCTCCTGCATTCACCTGTCTTTCATCATCTCCAAAACCACCGTAAAAATCTTCCAAAAACTTCACCATTACTTCATAGGGGTTAGCTTTCAGTGCGTCCCTATACGATCTATACTGAGGGGGTGGTGAAGCCCTTTCATTCGCCGCATACCTTTCCTTACCACTATACACCTCACGTCGTTCATTCTCCTCTCGCTCGCCTTCAAACTCCCTATCTTCTACAATTTCCAAAACATCCTCCCAAGTCAATCGCTCTCCCGCCCATCTCATTTTCTCTTTCCTACGCAAATTTATATACTCCGCCACCGCGGTTGGAACAGTATCCAAAAACTTCTTTAACAATCTTTTGTTTCCGTCCACATCATCATCCCCAAACTTCTTTCTCGCCAAGGTTTCCAATCGGTGCGCATACATATCAATCCTTTCACTCTTTCCACGCCTAGCTTTATCAAAATCATTCACCTTTCTATACTTCACTCCCCCTTTCACTCTCACAACCTGGTCCACTATCCTCTTTTTCACCACTTCATACTTTGGTTCACCCACACTGACAGCCTTATAAAATTCCAGCATTCGCCCCTCTAAAAATTCGCCCAACTCTTTCACCCAAAAGACCTTATTCTCGTCAAACTTCTCCCTACAATAACCCTCATATTCCCTAAAGAACTCCTCAACCTCTTTCTACCATACACATTTAAAATTTATTAATTTTGGATGTCCCGGAATCAACACACTCCTTTTCACTCTACGCTCAGACTCAGAACCAGATCCCGTCCCGTATCCCTCAACCTCAAACACATTCATCTCTCCTTCCGAACTACTATATAATGAGTCTATACTCTTACTTTTCATTCTTCTTTCATGTCTCCTGTTCTTAGAAGTCTTCTTCTTCTTCTTATCCTTTTTCTCAATCTTCCCATTCTTCTCATTTTTCCCATTCACCACCTTATTTACATCCTTCTCTTCATCCCCTTCATCCTCACTCACATAACTTAACTCATCGTCTTGGAACATCACTTTCTCATCATCTTTGGTCTTCACTCTCTCGTCCTTCTTTTCCACTCTCCCACCTGATTTTCCTTTTACGTCTACCTTTGGAGTAGAGGTCACCCTTTGTTGGGTTCCATTCATTCCGTTCCCTCCAATCCCATCAGCAAACTTTTTATTCATCATTTCCTCCATTTTAGTCGCCATTTTCTCCTCTATTCTCTCTTCCATTCGCCTTTCCATGTCCTCCATCCTCTTTTGCATCTCCTGCATTTTCTCTATCAACTCTTCATTCTCCTTCTCTTCCTTGCGCAAAGCCTCCTTATACCTTTCCAACTCCAACTGCAACTCCTCATTCGTAGCCATGTTTACGCTTGTTACACTACTTACTACTTTATTATATTTTCTACTTTATTACTCAAAACTACTTTACACTACGTCCCCTCACCTATCCTTCGAGACAGCCCCACGTTGGGCGCCACAAATATGTAGCGGATTTTACTATGAAAATAAAAACCTGAGTGCTACAATAATTTGAATCAAGAAAGGCGTGAGGCTGTCTTCCAGGACAGATATTGGGGATACAAAAAAAATACAAAAAAAAGACACATACACCTTAAATTTATTACACGAGAATATATATAGTATCCAATACTACTTAATACTTAATAATTACAAAAATTACACACAGTATCCTGATCTGATACCACCTACTACTTGCTACAAAAAAAATACACACGTTATTCCAATACAGATATATTACAGCACCTACTAGTTCCACCACCAGGTATTACAATATACCATATACTAAAATCCTATACCTACAACATACAACATCTACAACATATAATATTTATAGTAAAAATAAAAAAAAATGCGATAGATTCAATAAAAATTAAATAAATTTTAATTAAGAATTGTCTGTCAAATATTCATTTATCAAATATTTTAGTTCAAATGTATTTTAACTCCGTAAAATTAAGTTGACTACTTTTGTTCACTTTGGTACCACTGGCTTTTAAAAAGGTGCTTCCCTTTTTATGTAGCCTTGCCATTTATTACACTTTTATTTTGCAATTTAGTTTTACAACAATCACAGTTTTTCAAAATGTTTTAAAAAAATTTTGTCCCTCATGTCAATTTTAGCTCTTAGCTCTTTTTTACTTTATTTCCAAACTCCTATCGAGGTGTTGTTCTTTTTAAATGGTATACCGTTCTGTTTAAAATTTTTCAGATCGATTTTAATTCGGCAGCTACTTTTAAATTTCCACATTCGAATTTATTTAAGTGCACACATGGTTGACTTTTAATCAGTGATCACGTACAGCACAGGGAACAAAAATGCTGCCACAAAATTTCCAGCCGAAGAGAATTAGGTCCAGAATAAAAATGCAGCTCCAAAATGAAAAATCTCGGTCTGCAAAAAAAAAAAATACGTGGAAACATGGCTCAAAATTATATCATAATCATCAGTATGATTGTATCAACAAAGGAATCATATGAATAAAAATTAAAGATAGAAGAAAAAAGATAACATGAGATTACTTAGTACCTGAAAATAATGCAAGAGTATAATATAGAATTTATAAGGACATATAATAAAAGTACATAAGCATATTTAAAATATAAGTGTAAATAATTCCATTAATCATAATAAGCCTTTAGATTGCGTGAATCGAGATCATATTAAAATCTAAGCAAATTATTAATGCAAAAAATTCAACAGCCATTAATTGCTTTAAAATTGTAAAATTTCATTAAAAGACAAACAAGGATAATCGCGTTAATTAAATAAGTTGAAGTGCAAATTAGAATCAAATAAAAGAGATAAAAAACAACAACAATCCAAGAAATAAGACCTACCTGGCCAATGGTGCTGACGTTTTTTGTTCAAACCTCTACGTCTACTTCGACTAATGGTGACCCAGAACCAAACGAATCTTCCACTACTCTGCTTCAAACCTTTAAAATTAAATAAAATCTACTAAGACCAATAATAATAAAACTAATGGAATAAATAAATAAAGTAATAGGAAAAATATTTACCCGTATCCACCAGAAAAGGATTTCAAAATCCCCAAGAAAAGGGATTTCCCAGAACCATCATCAATCGATATTAAAATTCATCTACAGGATACCACAGGAAACCATCACAACTAACTTGTCCACAACCTCCACCTAGCTTCACTTCAAACCTACTTTAGTCTTTTAAATTGTCATATTTTAATAATAATTCCTACGGAAGAAAAAATTAGAGATACATTGAAAAATCGATTAATAACCACACTCATCTACAATGCATTCAACAATCGTTTCATCAAACGTGAAAGAGTGAATGGATGCCGCGAAACAAAGGAATAAGAGGATTAATAAAGACACTAATTGAAGGAACTCTAAGCTACTGAGGTCGCAGAACACTTCTACTCACAGCAACACAATATTATTTTCTCCCCTTCGTTAACACTTTTCATGACACGACAAAATTGAAAAAATACCCCTCCCAATAGAATTATTAATATTACATCATATGAGACCTATTTAAAATATGATACGAACCCACAAAGGCAGCTCCTACAATATTTTCAGAAAATGCTCAAAATTTAGTTTGGGCAGTGCTATCATCGTCTTACTTTTATAAGTTATTTTATTTAACTTTATTATTTGACATATTTTTGTCTGGAAGTGTAAATTCAAATTTCAATCGTGTAAATTCCTCTAGTTCATAAGAATGATATAGGTAGTAAACCCCCGCGCCCCCCCTCCCAGAAAGCTTGCTCGTGAATGCGTGGTGTATTAATAAAAAAAATATTCATAAAATGCAGCTCTTGTCCTCAATCATACATAGGTGAATCTGTGGATATCAATAGAAGGTTGTATCAACATGGATATGACCATTATATAGGAAATATTTTCTTAGGACTTTGTATTCCGCACACATGAAAATATAATAGTACCATATAGCAAATTTAAAGGAAACTAAAGGTTATAAAAGTATTTGTCACTTAAGTCCGTAGTTAAAACGTTCGTTGAAACAAATAAACTTATTTGAGTGAAATAGCGAAAATGAGTATTGTGTTCAGAGATAATTAAAACATGTTTTATATGATCTTGTGATTATACAGATTCAGTTGATTAAAATGGAAATTGGTTTTCCAGATTGGCTGAATATATGAAACATTATCTAGTGTTATCGCTACGCCTTGTGCTGGTTTTCCTAGGTCTCCTAAGAAGAAGCTCAAAGTTATTTGGAGATGCACTCTAAGAAAGAATATGCAATATAGAAATTTTTTTCAGACATAATTGCTTTGTGTTTGAGTATCTACTAGAGCTTATGTAATGGGTAATTTAGAAATATGATTTATGATAATTTGTATAATTTGTTTTATTTAGTGATGAGAAAGCAGTGCATTATTATATATTGTAGTATATTTATGATGATATTTTAGAGTTATGTAGTATGGTTATATGTAAGTGTTATTGAGTATTATAGTGGAGTATATAGAATATTATTTAGAGTTATGATTATTTATGTTATGCTTATTATATTTATTGGGTATTTTTATTATAATAGTTATATATTTGTAGGTGATAGAGTTAATTAAATTAATTAGTAGTGAGTTGGATTAAGTGTCTTAAGTAGATAAAGTTCTGGTATGTTTAGATAGGATTTTATATGATAAGTGTAGAGATAGGTGGGGGTAGGGAGTGTATTGGGATAGTATACTAATATATGTATACCACTCTACCACCCACCAACGCACCACCACCACCAAGCCACCCACCGAACCAACCAGCCACCATCGCATAAGAGGACCTTGTAGACCAATTCACTTGTGGTATCTCAGTACAATGTAGGTTTCATTCCCTGCCAGCCAGACAGACCATAGCCCTCAAGAAATCCCAACATTCACCACACTCTTAATTTTATTGTCCCATTAGCTTCACTCTCTATACCCAACTCTGATTTCTCATCTGTAGAAATTCCCCTTCTTATTTTCATCCTATCTTTTCTTCTGTTCAACTTTGATTTATCGATCATTATCTACTATACATCAGTGGAGCTTCTATGTGATAGAATATAAATTTGTGTTTCTATTATTCAATTACAAGTGTTATATATTTTATAGTTAGTCTTATCTATAATTATTGACTTTTTATATAATAGTTTATTGTTATTTATTATCCATAGATATTTGTTATGTATTAGCTCACTTTTTCTTTTAGTTTTTTAGTCTTTATATATATATTTTATTTTTTTTAACATTATATTAATTATTTATTATATATTATTTATAACAATTTTGATGTTGTTTTATTTTGATTTAAGCTTTTTTTTTATATTATATAGTCTTGTACATGCTAATACCAGCTTTAGTCTGATCTTATTTAAATTTTGAATTTCTTACTAGTATTCTTCATTTCTATTTAGTTTGTATATCACACATGTGCATTTATGCATGTATGTATGAGTGAATGAATATATGTTATTAATAGTGATAGTTATAATGATATTGATAGTGATATATGGAGAGTAATATTAATATTATTTATTTAGTGATATGTATATATATTTATTTAGTAAGTTATATTATAGATATGTAATTTTAAATTTATTATATTTATTATATTATTTTAAATTTATATAATATAGGGATAAATATTATTATTATATAATATTTATAGATTTTATATATATATATCTGTGATAATGATTTAATTATTATATAATTTATATAGCTGTATATTTAAAGATTTCCTCCAGTTCATCAATTTGATAATTTATATGGGATATGCTATATATTATTTATGTTATATTTATATATATTAGTTATGATAAGTATATTATTATATGGGTATATATATAGATATGTATTATAGATCTAGGATTTACTATTTATATCGTATTATAAGTATAGTTATTATGATATATGTGATAGTTATTTTTATAATTATATTAGTATTAATAACTAATAATAATATATAATATCTATATTATTACTTTTATATATATTATTGTGTTATATGTGTTATAGAGTATATTCAGCATTTTCTTACGAATAGGTATAGCCACCTCTGCGATGTATTTCTAGCGTTGCGTAGCACAATTTTTGTTTATGTTTATGGTATACATACAATTATAGGCATAACAGCAACAAATAATAGTTAAACTATCCTGAAGTGATATTAATAATAATAAAATATACAAATAATAATTGTTTAATTTGATCAATTACAATTTGTGTAAATTTTTGAAAGTTTATTTGATATCTGACGAGTCACAATCTTGTCGCCTCTTGTTGACTTCACATATGATAGTCTTAATACATCCTATAAGATGTCAAAAAACGAGATTGAGGACAATATCTCTTTCAGTTGTCAAGGCGCAATACGATTATGGGCATTCAGCTGTAGTTTCTTGTTTCTCATTTGTTATTTCCGTTTTGAAATGTCACATTTTACATCTTTTTTTGTTCTTAATAAATCTTTGCAAGCTGTTCAAATAAATACATTTGGATATTATATGAACAACTTAGCAACAATTAATGTTTCTGTCTATTAGAAGGTCTAATCCTGTTCCATTTTCCATTATAGTAGTAAAGAATCAAGGCTTCTCTTTCAAGCAGAAGATAGAATATCTTCCTCAACTTGAATATATAAGTTAAGTGAGGGGAGACTGTGCAATCTCAAATGTTAAAAAATGATAAAATTTAGTCTTTCTATTGAATCCCAATATTCTCAGTTTAGCTTTTTTAATATCGAGTAAATTGGAATTTAACACTTCTCTTTTTCACCTCATAAACAAGCATCATGTACGTTCCCTCTCAATTTCACTCGCTTGTCGATACTGTTCTG
>JABUQX010010489.1:37500-40000 GCA_015478945.1 Trachelipus rathkii
CCATTCATTTTTCCTTCTCCATAAAAGTTCAAGCAAATGCGAAGTTGAGAAAATTATGAGTTAAAAAAAACGTAAGGATTTATTAACATGAGCCTCTTTTTCTTTCTTTCTTCTAAGTAAAAATGTTAAGGTAATCGGACATTTCGTTATATTTTGTATTAATGTATAGTCCGGCGGAAACATACTGAAAATAAAACGGTCCCCATGGCAAAGTTAATGAAGGGAAGGTACCAGTGGTGTCATTTTATCTGAAAAATTATGTAGTTCAGTAATTTTCATTGTGACACTCTCACAGGTGTTGCGTATGACTGTGGTGACGTCATCGAAGATGGCCGCTATTTTACTATAAACAAACTGCCTTATCTCGGTCGCTATCTAGCCGATTTTCAATTTTTTTTACCTTGTTGGAAAGGTATTTTTAAGAGGTAAAAGAGATTTTCTTAGCATGTATTACGAATAACCAATATTTTGGTTAATACTTCACTCACAGGGGAAAACTACGAAGATTGGAAGCTAAATATGAAAAGAGACAGGAAGCATTTGACATCATAAATGAACCTTCTACAAGTAGCACATTAACACCATTCACAACATCGTGTGGTAAACGAACATATATAAAATACCTTTTTTCTGTAACAAAGCAGACTCCAGAGGACATCAATTGTTCACAGTTTCAACCAGTAACGCCGGCGCAAAACTATACGAGGCTGTAAACCATAGCAATAATGATCAATGGAAAGTCAAATTATCAGCGTGTATAGACCCAAGGGATGCACATGCGTATGACATTTCCTATCACAAAGAATGCTATACAAAGAATGTTGTAAATGTTTTACGCAAGAAACATCAATGTCAAATTCTAGACAATGAAGCTAGTATAATAGATAGTGCATGTAAAGTCGATTTCATCAATTCTCTTTCAGAGGCTTTAAAAGACGGAAAGGTGGTTTCCATTGCAGAAGCAGAAGATGTGTACAAAGAAATATGTACCATCCACAAGAATCAACCACAACGTATATCTTTAAAAGCTACTACAGATGTTGTTCTAACTAAAGCTGAAGAAACCACTAGCTTTTCTGGAAAAATGAAGACCCTCTTTGAAGCGGCACGTATTATAAGGAAGTGCATTTTGTCTAGTAACCAGTGGCATTTTCAAGGATCAGTCGATACTACTAAACACAGTAATGTAGTACCATTGGAACTTGAATTTTTCTTTAAGTGGTGTATTGCTGGAAGCAATATATTCCAAAACGCCAGAGTTGATACAGAACAAGTAGCTCAAAAGTCATCATTACCTATGTATGAATGTCTAAGCGAACTGCAAACAAAAAATGAAACTACAACGATGACCAAGCATGCTCGTGGCTACCCACTACAAGTGTTGGTTTAAATATTCAAAAATTCACCACCCGACCTGGCTCCGGCCCGGCTCCGGCATTTTAAAATTCGTTCGGTCTGACCTGGCTCCGGCTCCAGCCCAACCCCTTAGCTTTAATTCTCCATTTACAGTTATGAAATCATTAATTCTGATACAAAATTTTGAGGGTATGATGAAATTAAATGTTTGTTAATGACATCTTTAATTATTAACTTAGAATTTAAAACTTAGAAAATATTTTATAGAAAATAAGAATTTTAATAAATATGTAAATAACGTTATCTTATTTTATTACCAGAAATTAATATAATAAATTTTTGAACTGATGAACTGTCTGTACAGTTACGTACATAATTTTATTATTTTTTCTTCTAAAAAGCATAAAAATCATATTTTAGATTCATCCTAAGATAATTCCTCGTTGAACTATGAGCCTGAACATATATAACAATTTTATTCAAAACAGATTTTATATATATATATATATATATATATATATATATATATATATATATATATATATATATATATATATATATATATATATATATATATATATATATATATATATATATATATATATATATATATATATATATATATATATATATATATATATATATATATATATTTATATATATATATATATATATATATATATATATATATATATATATATATATATATATATATATATATATATATATATATATATATATATATATATATATATATATATATATATATATATATATATATATATATATATATAGGCAATTTATAAGCAGTTGACTCCAGGAGCGAAAATCAATAATTATTGTATCGATATTTTAATAATTTTAGGTTAAATACATTAAATTTTTGGGTAACCTAACACAACCTAACCTAACCTAACCTAACCTACCTAACCAAACTTAACTTAAACTAACCTAACCTGATATTAACGGAGTCAACCACTTATAAATGTCCATATATATATATATATATATATATATATATATATAAAAATATATATTTATATATATATAGAAATAACATATATATATATATATATATATATATATATATATATATATATATATATATATATATATATATATATATATAATTCACTTTTTTCCT
>JABUQX010010490.1:0-30000 GCA_015478945.1 Trachelipus rathkii
AGAGAAGAGAGGGAGAGGGAGGAGGGAGAGGAGAGGATTAACAACAGGGCCTAGTGAATTTAATTGTATTGTTGCGTCTGGATAAAATATTCTGCGAGAAGAGTTAAACAATTGTCTTAGGATAATTTTAAGTATCGATTTTTTTTGATGTGAATTATGATTTTAATTAGATTATTTCTTCAGGTTATATTTAACTTGTCTCTAAAAATTCTTGCAATTTTTTTGAGAATAAGAAATTAAAGAATGACAATAATTGATTCTTAGACATACATTCTTCTATCATTGATATGGTTACAGGATTATGAATAGGAATACGGTTATCTGAACAATGCAGATGAATAATTAATTGGAGAAATGATTCATTTTGAAATGATGAAATGAATCAGCTTGCGAATGTGGCGAATCCGGATCAGAGTTACAGAGTCTAAAATGATTTTTTGGAATGCGGTTTGCATGTGAATTAACATTATAGAATTTTGACGTGTTTTGCTTCCTTCCTATATTTTTGGTTTCGAAAGCGAAAAGTTAACCTATTTATTGAGTTTGATTTTAAAGACATTATTATGGGGAGGAATGAAAATGATGGGAGGAGAAGGAGGTTTCTTTGGGTGTCGGGGGTAAGGGATAAAATTTTTTTTCTTGTTTTAAAAAAAATCGGTTTCTCGATATTAAGAAAATATTGGGATATACTGAACAGTAGAAAATTCGGATAATATTGAGCCATATCGAATATTCAATTAATCGTACTTTATTGGCCTTTTCTAATTCCTAGTCTGTTTAATGAGGCATTGGTTGGGTGAAGGGTTGGAGCAATGGATATGAGTATTCTATTTATCTGTTTCGTCGCTGGATTAATGAATGAATTTGTGGTGTAGTTTTGCTTAAATGGGAAGTAGTGCGTTTTGCCGATTGTTAAGGTCTATAACACACCAATTCCTTCACTAATTTTGATCGTTTGATTTCGGGGTAATTAATTGTTTTATTATTGTCGTAACTTTTTTTTTTTTTTTTTTTTAAATTGTATATATTACAGTATATAGTATTTGTGAGTTTTAGAATCTGTGTGGAAGTTTCTATGGCCAAAATAGTTAGATTTGGAACCTTGCTAAAAAAATAAGGATTCTGTTTGTATTTACTCCTCAAATACTTATAATATAACATTTATTTCATATGGTATAAAAATTATTGAGTTTTTTTCTACAGGTTTACTAACATTTTAAAATATTTTGCAATAAAATATAAAATAAGCAACTCTCTCTCAATTTGGCTTAAATTCCTCTGTAGGGATGGGAAATGTGGAATGGTGTTAGATGATATGATATCAATTTTTGTTGTCAATATTTTTTTTTTCCTGGTATCAGATTAGGTTTAATATAACAAGTATAATTGTGGAGGTACGGGACGCTTTTATAGAGGGAGTGATTCGGATCCTCTAAAATTAAAAGAATAAAAATAAAATTCTCATCTAGAATTGCTTGACGAGTAGTATACATATTTATATTAATATCTATTTTTTATCTTTTTTTTATGTATTTTAAAATGAAATAAAATGGGTGACAAAATGCTCTGACTAAGGTTTATTGCACTTTTTGAAAATTGGAAGTTTTTTTATAATAATTTGTATAAATAAAATTGATGGGATGGATTTTAATTATTTTAGGTGAAATAATACATTACAAGTAAATGGTTAAATTTAAAATGAAAGTAATTTTTGGTTTCAAAAAGTAAAATTAAGGTGGAAATATGGCAAATTGGTACCAGATTCCCCGCCGTAAATTGAAATGAGAAAGGAGTGATGAACATTGTTTTTGATTAACTATTAGACTTTTGTTTGTATTATTAATTTTAAATAATATAGTTACTTATATAGTAAATTAATAAAAAAATAATTTATTAATAAATACGATTCCAAAGTGTTTTCTTTTGATGAGGGGGTGGGGTAATTCTTAACGCATTGTGATAGTGTGTATCTTATTCAATATTTTATTTTATTATATTTTATATGATAACTGTGATATATTTTAAGTAAAATTAATTAAAATTGATTTATACTTAAGCGCATTTTAAGATGTCGATTTACCTCAAGGTTTGGGGGTGATGAGCTTTATTTACTTATTAAATAAAACTATTTATTTTTTTAAAAATATCATTATTTTGTTGTTGTTTTTTCTACATATAGGGGCTTGATTTAAAAAAAAAAAAAAATTTCAAAAGAGTTGCCATTGGGAAGAGATACGGGAAGAACGAAAAGTTAATACCTAAGTTGGTCAAGCTATATGAATTTAGTGAAATTAGTATCAGGAGTTTTCAGCGGAAGGAAATTTTCTAAATAGTATTATTTATAAAATTCATAGATAGGCCAGTAAAATGCATGAGTATAACAAAAAAAAAAATAATTAGAAGTCATAGGGAATAAAAGCTTATCAACTGTTTTATCAATAACAAATGTTTTAGCAGCTAGTACTTAATTAAATGGAAATTTAGTTCTATTTGTGATTAAAATAATCAGCCTATAACATAAATTGATTAAAGTAAATACGTGGAAAAATATAGTTTTTCGGCGAGTAACTAATTTTTTTAAGAGTCATTTTCAATTCTTTTGAAAGTTCTAATTTATAAATTAGATATATTACAAAGGATAACTTTTAAAATATTACATTGGTTTATATTATAATTTTATAACTTATAATTTTTATTCGAACATAATTTCAGTAGGTTTAGAGGTAAGCTATATATTTGATGGGGAGAAGGGTGAGTGACAACTTTAGGATAAAGCTTGGTTTCACTTCCCTAATGCAATTTTTGAAAAATTTTTTTTTTGTAATATTGGATTGTAAGCTGAAGACACAAAAGATAAAAATGGAGTTTAATAAATAACAAATTTTAATTTAATTTGACTTAGCCGAGTCAGCTACATGGGAGGGGGTAGAAACCCCGCCATTGCTCTCCCTTAAAACTATTGTTAAATTAGTTATATAATCATTTTATTTTTATTTTAAATTTAAATTTTCTTAATTTAATTTTTAATCCTAAATTTTTTAATTAATAAAAATGTAATTGTTAATATACCTATAATAAATAGTGGAAATTCCGAACTCAAAAGATTTCCAAAAATTTGAACTTTTTAAAAAAAATCGTTTTTTTTATTAACGATTTCTTTTTAAAAAATTTTTCATTATATAAGTAGATTTTACATTTAAATATAGGTTAATAATGTCAATAATTAATAACGTAAATAAGAAGAACATGGTGGGGTCCGAGGCCACCCTCCAATTCATTTTTACGGGGGGTGAATCGGACCATTAGGCCCGTTTTTTGCCACTAATGTACTGCTTGGATCAAAAATTACTTTGCCAGTTTACTGTTTTAAATAACTATAGTGTATTCCTGAAAAATAGTTAAAAAATCGATTCCACAAACATTTGGAATATGACGAAGTTAAAGAAAAAAAATTTTCAAAAGTGAAGTTATGATTTTAATTTTACCCTAAATTTTTCAACATTTTTAAAAAAAGATAAAATTTATAGGAAGTTTCGCGAGAGTGGTATTATAGGTTCACAGTCCAGTTAATGGAGAAAAGCCGAAAAAAAATTTATTTTTTATTTTTTTTTATGAGTGATATCAATCGAAAGACGTTCATGGAATAAATGAGCTATTAATATTATATCATTATAATTCTTCCAGATATTTTCATATGCTTTATATATATATTATTTATTCTTGTTGATAGTATATATAACTTAATATATTATATATTATATATATATATTAAGGTATTAGGAAAACATAAGATGTCTCGGATGTGACCCGCGGGCCGTAGATATGCTGTCGTCAATTGTCCTCTGGTGACAAAGAGTGGGGATGAGAGCATTCTTGTTAGGCTTCCGCGGGAAGAAGTGGTCTTCTCTTCGAAGAGGTTCTTTTCCGAGTTGGAGTAACAGTTTTGCCATGTGAAGCGGATGGCCTTCAAGACGACCTTTTAAACCTCAAAACTGAAAGAACAGGCTGAGTTAGATGAGCCAGCAAATCAAGGACTTGATTGCTAAAGAATAATTTCTAATTAAGGACTCTTTCATAAATTCTGAACTTCAAGTAATAAACGAAAACAATATAAAAATTCATAACTCAAAAACCCAAAAAAAAAAGACCCAATCCCCCTTCTCTATTGGACCATCTTTGGCTTTGTTACATCAGTAATTTGCTAAGGAATTATATTAAATAAATTCCCAATTATCCTTTCTAGACTATCCAATGGATTTAAAGCACATCTAAACCACAAGGCTCATTCCTTATACATAAACGTCATTAATTCGTTCAAACAATTCAAAACCTTCCCATGATATATACTCAAGCATGCATTAGGACAAAAGGGAATGTTGGGACAACCGGGTTTCCAAAGCAACCTCTTAATATCAAAATTCTCCATTCCTTTGAATTGATGACAAAAAAGAATGGCTGTCAAAATTCCTACCAGGCGTTTTGCAATGTATTTACCAAAACCCTTCACTCTATAAATTAACCAAAACGGATTGTCCAACGGGAGCTTCTTCCTTTTTTTAATATCAAATTTTCATGCGCCTACCACCCATTAGCAATCCACCAAAAATTATCAGGATTGAGAGGGAAATTAGCCTATTCTTCAACAGGGTGCGGGCTTGCAGTATTTTTTATCCGGCTACGATCCGGATTTTAAGATTACCCGGGCTCACTCGTAGATTTTAAAATTTACGGTCTATCCGGGTCAGATTTAATACGGCTCGGACTCGGCGGTCGGCATTTTAAAATTGTTCGTCTCCTCCGACCCTTGTTATAATTCTTTCTCCATTTTACATTATACTTCAGTTAATTTATACCAAAATGTTTAATGTATGATGAAAATTAAATGTTTGTTAAGGACATTTATTAACTTAGAATTAAAACTTAGAAAATGATTTTTATAGAAAATAAAGAATTTAAGAAAACTACAGAAAAGCGATATCATTTTTCTAATTTTTATATTTCCCTATTTCTGTATCTGCTGTTTCAGTTAGATTATAATTTTATATTTTTTTTTTCTTAAAAGATAAAATCTATTTTAGAGTTCATCCTAAGTTTAAATAATTCCTTGCTGGAACTATTGAAAGGGCCTGGAAAATGATATAAACAAATTTTTATTTCAAAGAATAGGGTTTTAATATAATATTATTATTATATAAAATATATAATTTATATATATCTATATATAATAATATATATTAGATATATTATAAAATATTAATATATAATTTTATTAATTATAATATAATTATATAAATATAATATATAGTATGTATAAGGTGGGCGGGCTCGGTGGTAAAATTATTGAGTAGGCAATCATATATATATATAATATATATATATATATATATATTATATATATTATAGTTATATATAATATTTATATTAATATATATATTATATATATATATATATATATATATATTATAATGGTCCGGTTCCAGATAGCAGAATCTTTTCTTAAAAAACTTACAAATTTAGATATGGGAAGAAATTTTCATCTCTGCAGCATGGCTATGAAGGAGTTGCTGAAAAAAAAAAATTCTTTTTTGTTGGATTCGCGAAAGGAAAAAATTTTATAAAATCCTCGTCTATTTTGGAAAGGAAACAAAGAACGTCCAAAAAAAACTTTTCCTAGAATAATAGTCCTACGTTGCAAGGCTATTTAGAGACTTTTATTTGCTTTTCGAAAAGTTAATTTTCATACATTTGCCTCTTTCATTGAAAGGAAACCCAAGGTAAGAACGCACCGATGGAGAGTCGGGTTCTCGACCCTTATCCGGGAACTTAATGGGGATAGGGTAATTCCCCCCTCCGGGAAGGGCCCGGAACCCCGTTTTTGGTTTGAGTGTCGCGGTGTCTCCTCGGCCTTCCTACGGTGTATGGATAGAGCCTGTGTCCCGTCGGTTGAGGGCCCCGAAATTTTGTACGTGTAGGTAATACTTTAATAATACATAAGCTATGTGTTATATAGTTATAATGTCAGCACCCCCCAAAAAATTTAGCCAATTTTTGTTTAATTTTTTTTTTTTTTTTTTTACATTTCCGAACTAAAATTAATGAAAGGATATAAAAATTGATTTTTTACTAACGGATGTGATGTTTTATAACATACGAATTTTATTCTGAATTTTTTTTTTTTTTTATTTTTTTTTTTTTTACAGTTCGCAGATAAAATTTTGCAGGATTTTGCAGGCAAATGTATTCCGTTTCCATGGTAAGGTTGTTGATTTCAGTTATAGATATGGATTGTGGCTTTCTAGAGAGGTGGGCATATTTATATATATATTTATATATATATATATATATATATTTATATATATATAATATAATATGTATTTATTATATTGATATTATTATTTATATATATTATATATATATATATATATAATATAATATATATAATTATTTGAAGAAATTATATTTTGGATTAATTTTATTTATTTAGCTAAGATTAAATTTTCTTCTTCAATGTTATATATAAATCATGACTGTATGTAAACAGTTTTTAAATGTTTGAAATATTTATAATTTTCATACAAATAGAAACATTTTAAATGAGTAAATGGGTGATATCAATATTACCGGATTACGAAATTAATAAGTCATATTATTAAAAATTATAAAATAGTAAGTAAAAATAATATGAAAAGTGATATTTCAATAAGAATTCCGCACAATCCTTTATTAATAAAAAACGCTCATATTCTGGCATGATCTGAGGGAGGCATCTATATCGTAGCAATTTGAGTCAAACCGTTTGTCAGGTCTTAACGTTTGAGTCATAAATATTTATATGTGAACTTAGGATCTAAGTCGGTATAAGAGATGATCAGTTAGCATAAAATAATTATTTTAATTATTTGTTATTAATATGTTATGTATTTATTTATATATATTTTAATTTAATATATTATATATTCAAATAATATTTTATCTTCTTTATTTATTATTTTATTATATTATTCTCTATTTATGTATTTATATTATTTATTTGTTATGCTATTAATCTTATTATTATTTTTGTAATTTGCAATTTATTTAAAATAGTGGATTATTTAAAAAAAAAAGTGATGATAATGACTTGTCAGGGGCAATCCAAGTTTGCCTTGCCTAAAGAGATAGAATATTTTTTTGACTGCCAATTAAAACAATTGCGCCGATGGCTATTAAAAGGATCGAGTAAATGATTGCCGGCACTTCTAATGTTTAAATTCGACGAATCATTATATCTATATATATACATATAATATATTTAATTATATATATAATATATTTATATATTAATATAATATATATTATATATATTAATATTATATTATATGTAACTTTTTAATTTTTGGGGTTCACTAGCCAAGGAAGGCTTGACTAACCTGCATACCCAAAAGCCGCCGCTTGATATTATTAATATTATATATATATTAATATATATATATTATATATATTATAGTATAATATTTATTATATTATATAATATATATATATATATTATTATCCATATATTTATATATTTATATATTTATATATATTATATATAGCGTATATATATGATATATAGGTCGGGGGGAGGTTGACCAGCAGCCTCTTTAGGAGGGTGGATTCGGGTCCTAATAATAAAATATACAAAATATAAAGAAAAAAATTTTTTTTCACTATTTTAAGCAAAGCTATACAAGTTTTTAATTTAGATTTATATTTAATTTAGAAGTTTTTTTTTTTTAAAAATGTTAGAAATGTTTACAATTTCTTTAATTTGAACTTTGCCATGTATTGAAAAATGTGAGTTTTTTTAATTCGTTATAAAATGAAAAATTATTGTGGATGGAAGGCAAAGATTTTTATCAGTTGATTGTAAGTTTAATGATAATTAATGGTTTGTAAGAATTTTGATCCAAAGGCAGTAATTTAGTGGCAAGAAAAAACGGGGCCTAACTTGGGTCGATTCACCGCCGCCGTAAAAATTTTTTCGTCTTCTTCAATAGACCATTGGTTTTGGATTTTTTAACGATTGATTATTAACTATTACCTTCTAATTATATTAAATGTATAAAATACTTATTATAATTGAAAATTTTTTTTAAAAAAATGAGAATTTTATAAAAAAAAACGAGTTTCAAAAGTTTTCAAAAATTTTAGGAGAAGGGGAGAATTCGAACACCTTTTGTATATTCAAATTTTATTTTTCATTTATTAATTTTTAATTACTATATTATAAGGAAATTTAATATGTAAAACAATTATCTATATTATTAAAAATTAAAAAATATTAAAATTGGAAATTACGTAAGACGGAATTAAAAAGTATGGTCGAGTACTCCAATGGTAGGTCGCTTCACCCTCCACGTAGGCTGGGATCGGGGGTTATTCAACTTTAATAAAAACTTTTATTTATTAGGATTACATTATTATTTTCTTTTGTGGTGCTTATGGGGCCGATATTAGGCCGTGATGTACAACAAAAAAAAATTTCCAAAAAGTGATTAGGGGGAGATCGGCGAGAATGAGCGGTTATACTTAAGTGGATCACGTCACCCGGCCGCGTATATATATTATATATAATATTAATTATTACATATATTTTTATTATACATAATTTATAGCTTAATAAATATTTATAATATATATATATATATATATATATAATATATATATATATTATATATATATATAATATATCCGGTATATATATTAATATTTTACATATATATATTATAATAATATTTTTATATATATATAATATATTATATATATATAATTTCACTTTTTCTTCTACTATTTTAAAGATTTCAGGGACTGACTGAACATATGTAATATAAGTTTATTCAAAAAAATTGTTCTTAAAAATAAACCATCAATAAAATCCTCTTTAACAGTGTCTAATATCAGTTATTTTTTATTTTTTTTAAAGCAGTAAGAAAAAATTTCTTTACCATTTTGTTAAAAAAAAACTCGGCCATTCTTCATTTTCCAGGGCATTCTTGCCAAAATTTATGGATTAGCAATTGATTGCCATTCATTAATGGGATAACTTATTGAATGTCGGTCGATTTTCATTATTCCATGTAATGACTTAATGGAATTCTACCTTTTATTTTCTAGAAGATATTTTAGGTTGAATGTCTTTTATAGTAGATTGTTTATTGTTTTGATGGGATGTGCCTTCTGGATATTTCGATTTATTCTGGCACAATGTGGGAACTTCTTATCTTATTGGACAAAAGTCTAAAATGAGATACCTGAAAAATTGCTTAAAGTAGAACTCGGCACAAAGGTTCGCTCAGGTTATTGGATTTCAGTCATAGTTCACAAGAACACTCCTAGCTTTAAATTCTTCAAATCTGAAAGGATTCTAACAAAAAGATTTAGACAAAAAAAATTTTTTTTCAGTAAACATTCTTTCCCTTTTTTATGGAATGTATTTTGGAATTGACGAATACAAGCTGTTTCTGCGTTTCAGTGTTTCTGAATTGAATATTCAAGGTGCGAGTGTGGGTGTTTTGTCTTTAAACATGATTCGAGTGTTTCATTTGTTCACATGACTGTCGGCGAAGAGAGGAAAGTTAGGAGAGGTCCGGGCAAGCAGTCTGTTTTCTATTATATTCTTTAGTGAGAAGGCCTTTAGGGGATTCTAGAGGCATAAAGACATGTACTTCCCCATTTGTCTGGATAGACTAAAAGATTTGACTTTTGCAGGCTTGATTCTTTAGGGATTTCATTATTTTGAGTTACGTGGTATGCTTTTGTTTTGTTCCCCCCTTTGTTATAAAGATTTTGCTATGGAGTATTGTGTAGAGATGTGTAACACATTTCGATAGACTTTAGAGTGTACAGTATGTGCTTTGCAATTCTCGTGTATAAGAAAGTTTTTCAATGGTTTTATAAAATCTTGTAACTAGTTTATGGGCGGTGTTAACTTAAAATATTACCGCTTTTTTCTACCTCTTTTATTTCTAATTAAGTTTTACAAAATTATTGATTCATTATTTGGATGCAGTTAATCCGTTAAACTAAAGCTATTACTCTCATTGTATTTTCAAATTCTTTCAAGATTCTGGTTGGACTTCCCGAGTAATATTCGTGAAAATGTTGGAGTATTTTTTTCTTCACTGCTTACTTTCTTAGAATGATTTGCTTTTTCTTAAATATGGTAATATTTATATTTATATTAGTATTTATTTATTATGTATATAATGATATGCATAATTCTTTAAATATATTATCTTAGAATATAATATATATATATATATATTATATTTATCATACAGTTGTTTGAACATATGTAATTTAGCTTTGCCGATGTGTAAGTATCCATTTTTAAATGCACCAAAGCGTCCAATTGCACTAAATTTTTTAGCTTAATTTATTTGGTTATATTTTTTTTTATTGAAAATTATTTTAACAAAATATTTTTTTCCAGGTCTAAAGGGATTTCAGTTTCTAACCTTTCCAAACATAGTGCTTTAAGATCCCATGGTAGATGCAAGAAATTAAGTGGGTCAATATCTTTAACAGCCATTATGATCAATTGTGTTTTGAATTTTTCACTTGAAATAGGAGCAGAAAAAGTTTATGGGCAATGAAAAAAGTTTCCATTTAGTCTTCAGTTTTTTAATAAAGGTTTCTCCTTTTACCTTTAGTTCACCTTTTTTTTTACAATTGCGAGGGGCAATGTTGGGATGATAGCTTTTAAATATCGCATAATTTAACAAGAATTCCAAATAGATGTATTAGGGAACCCCATGAGGTAACTGGTGATGCTTTTGTGGAGCATTGACTGAATGATGTTTTCATCAACTGTGTTATATATTTTTATATTGACATTGAAAGTATTTTTTTTATATTCAGAGTAAATAATATATTCAAAATAGAGGTGTTTTCGTTTGGATATTAGTTGACCATTCGATTTTTTTAAGGATATTAAAACTTAATTTATTAAAGTTTCTAAATTTATCAAACTTTTTTATTATTGATAATATATTTATTTTTCAAACATATTTCTGAAAAAAGAGACTATACTATATATATTTATAAAGTAATATTATTATATCTTAATGTATATATATTTATTTACTGATATGTGTTATAAGTATATAATAATATTTAATATATTATATATATGTATAATATATATTATTATATATTATTTATTATATTTATTTATACTATTTAATCACTTGTTAGTAATAGAATTTAGATTTTAATTAAATTTATTTATTTTTGTAGTTTTGCGGGAGCGGTAAGCTGTGCTTGTCTTTTTTCTGGTCGATCCTGTGGGCTTTTAGTATCCCCTAAAGGTTTCTGGTCCTAGCAGGAGCTTTGGCTGCGGGCTCCAGGATCCCCTAAAATTTCCCCTGGCTCCGGCTCAGTCCTCAAAAAGTTTCGCTCGGGTCATGTGTTCCTGGCTTCGGGCTCCGCGCCTTTTTCTCTGTATCCAGGACCGTTTTAAACAGGCCAACATATACCCAAAATAAGCATATAGTTCTTGGAAGAAGTTATGTTTAGGAACACAACATGATTATGACCAATGGATCCGTGATATATGTCAGTATTCATTACTTAGACATACTGTTTAGATAATCTATAATTAAATATAAAACAATATGAAAAGATTTGAATAAATTACTGTTTAGATAAAATACTGTTAGATAAAATACTGTTTTAACTATATGAACTGTATGACTTTTCATGAGTTGGCAATGTTGGCATTTTTCGAACATCGACGAAAATAAAACCCCCTTACGAACCTTTTCCCCAACATAACATTCTAAGCACAGTAAAATAAAACGCATCTGTATATATTATACAAGTATTTTGGGAAAGTAGCCTTTAAATTACTAATTCTAACTGTTACTTAAATTCAAATAAGACAAACTAAGTATTCCGTAAATGTCACTTTTAAAACAACTTTTTACAAGAAACTTTCTAACTTACTTTCTAAGAGGTTATCTTTGTCCTTTCCACCATTTCATACATCTTCGGATCGTGGGGACATCATGAAATTTCAGTGGAAACCGTCTAACCCAGACCCATTTTGTACCATTTCATCCATACCTCGCAAACTAAAGATCCGCCCCCCTTTCTTCACAGAACAATTTATATACAATTATATATTTTATATTTTTCCCTGCGCTCCAATAATGTGGAGTCCATGATGACTATTATAATTTCATGTATCAAACTATATTCATTATACTAGTGAAGTTTACTCAAAAAAACCGCCCAAACATATATATTGTATAAAATAGTAAACACCCTCCATTTATAACATACATAAATTGTTCATTGGTTAGATGTTTTTTTTCACATAATTTGCTTATAATATGCGGTTCGGGATGTTTTATCGTATTGGTCACCACGCTCATTTGGGACTCAATATTTTAAAAAGTGAGTAGTTTATAAGTTATGTTATTTATAATATCGGATATTTTGGATGTGTCCTTCTCATCCTGTTGATCAGATGCCAAATTTTTCATAGATAATAAGTATAGGATAAGTTCACTTCGTTTCTGTGAGTATGGGGCCCATAGTTACGGACCCTCTGCTGTCTATTTTTTTATCTTCTATCGTAGGACTGGAACCTGCCGAGGTGGCTCTTCGCGGGCAGCTTTCTGGAAGCAGTGTGGGCCTCCAATTAAGGTGGGCAGTTCCATCCAGTATATTATATTAGTTAAAATATATTATTAATTACTATTATAAGAATTATCATGTTATATATAATATTATTAATAATTTTTTAATATTATTATATTATTTATATATAATATATATATTACAGCTATTTTTATCAGCAATAAATTTCGAAAAACTTGATTGATGGAAGATATGGCTACTTTATGTGATTCGAGTGCCATAAATTACCCTAACTTTTATTGATTCACTGTGCGTAAAAGTAGCCCTAACTTTACTGAAATACTGGCGTTTAAACTAGCCTACCTTTACAGATCTGATGCCGTAATAAGTAGCCCATTCACTTTATTTTCACTAATGTGTGTCTAATTAGTCTGAAAAACTTTTATTAATATATGATTATAATAAGACCAAAAATTTAAATGAGATAATAAATGAAAGAATATTAGATGAATATATTAATGGTATAAATAGTCTCCCTAAAAAATATAAAAAGATACTCTTCTAGATATATTATTTATATATAGTTTATTTACATTTTAATATATTTTATTATATATATATTTATGACGATTTATAGAGGATGAGCTAGCGATCTATATTGAAAGGGGGTTGAAGAATTTTTTAGATAACGAAAACTATGAAGGTTTCGGTAATATTTTCTATTTTGTGGCAATCTATTATTAGCGTTATTCATTATCTATTAATTTGTGTATATAATTTTTACTATGAAAGGACGTAGATAGTTTCGTTTATAAGATATTTTTGATCAATATGTTAAGAATAATTAATGAAGAGATTATTTTCTATTATTAACTGTGTATATTGAATTGATCTTGTTTTCAGTTCTCTTTATATTTTTATTTTTTTATTTCTTGTTATTATAATTTATGAGAGTGGAATTTTATTTCTAATAATCAAACATACTTATGTCGGTAGGATAGCACTGACCATTTAATGGCAGGTGAATTGGTGGGGTGTTAGATGTATAAGGGGGTGTGAGCGCGGTAATGAACCCCTGTTATCAAAATAAGATAAAAATATTTTGTAATGTTAATCTGAACTCATTAGTCATGTATTATTCATGGTGTCTTACAATTTATATCTGTACATTATTTTCAAATTTTATGGATAATAAAATAGGATGCAATTTAATAATATATTTTATGAGAATAATATGAAAATAAAAAGATAAAATATAGAACGAGTAATGAAAAGCCAAATGGCGTATCGAAGATGTCCAAGCGCAACCCACAAAGAGTTGCTCAAATGCAAAATAAACAAAGCAATAAGGCTTGGTTAAATTTGTGTAATAACAAAGCCAACAATTTGCTAGTCAAAACTATATTGATTATATAAATGGATAACCCAACCAATAGCAATTAATAACTGAAGTTATGGCGTCAAGCATTGCATACTATTGAACTTAGTCACAATATAAAAACCCGCATTTGGCTTCGAATATATATTATATGATATTTCAAAATAGGCGAGCTACTTTTTTACCTACTAAACCGTTTGTTTGCAAATCGATACCATCAAACTCCTTGGCAAATTACTTTCAAAAATTTTAAAAACTAATTTGGAATGCATGTTTCCTTATAATCACACGCAAAATGCCAACCTAGCTTTCCTTCTTCAAATTTTTTTAATTAATGCCGAAAGAACCTGGATAAACCAACACGTAGTAAATAGTTATCTCTATGACACAAAATTATATTAATTAGATCAGCTCAAGATTTTAATCAACGTCAATGTAACTTTACATACCTCTTGCCCCACTCTAACGAACATATCCAATATCAATATATCGACAAAATAGCGTCCCTTAATAACAGATGATACTCAGCTGAATTCTTGAGCACTATATTTATATTGGCTAGCAAACATAATTAACAAACCTCCATTCTCTAGACAAATCTGCTATATAATCTAAAAGCCATATAGTACCAGCTTGTGAATGACATTGAAACAACATACAGACGTCCCTATACCCAACAATCACAATCAACCATTCAAGTACCCAAGAACCAAAACAACAAATAAAGGATGATACACACAAGATTCATTAGCCTAACTCCGCAGCATCCTCATACACGCAGAGTCAACAGCTCAAGCAATCACTTTAGAAGTATTACCACCAACCTGCTAACCAAGATATAGCACCGCTCTCATAAGGCCCACCTATACATATAGCACACTAACACACACTAACACTAAGTGCCGGCATCGCCTAAATTCTATACTGACGACAAGCATAGGCTTACACTAGGCATAGATCGTATACTTAAAAGATAATTCATTTTTGCTAAGGCAAAAAACATTGCGATTTATTAAGCCCAGCTTATTATTAGTTTATTTCTACTTCAAGAACATTGATTAGCGCTACTTTCAATTACTGTTGATTTATTCATATTCACACCTAAATCTTTTATTTTGGTAGAGACTCAAAGCCAAAATCCCGACCGTTATTCTTCATAAAGTTAAAACTTTTATTTGGCTTATCAAACCATAAAGCTAGCTAAAGTATACAAGTTTTAATATTATAACCTCTCACTTCCACTCTCTCTGCCACCCAAGGAACCTAACCGTCTCCTATCCCAAACGAATATCATTTTTGTACATATCATTCCCTCCCATATAACTCTTGCCTTACTTGAGTGGCACCTCTTGATAGATCATCTGGACCAACACACACTAAATAGACAAATAAAATAACTCATTTAAGCACTGGTAAAATCATTATGCTATTGGAGCACAATAATGGCCCCAGATGACCTGTGGGACATCCATCTTAACTATTTCCATGATGATTATTACCATTTAGTTGTTACACAAATAGAACGTTTTACTAGTTTGAAACCAATTCACTTTAATCCCAACATTTAACAAGCTATCACTACACTAAGATTGGCATAACTTTTTATTCAGAGCTTTTGGGAACTTATCAAAGTTATACTAAGAAAGGTTAAAGTATAATATATCAATGGAATATCTTTGGTGATTGTATAAGTAATTGTAATTTTCCATAATTCTAGAAAGGTTTTGTCTGGCATGACCTACCCTTTGAAACCGTGCTGGGAGTCGTACAATACTTGTTATCTTGCTAATTTTCTTTTGAACCTTGTCAGGTAAATTTCTAGAGACTTTACAAACCAAAGATATTAAGCTAATTGCCTATAATTGCCAAATTTCGCTTATACCGTATAAATAGGAAACACATATGTAGTTTCATCATTTCATGTACCTGCACAAATGTTATTAGAATCGCTTCAAATTTTCAAGTTTGCTTTTACAATGCTGGTACTACCTCTTTCAGATTTCTCATATTCTTCCCCTCATGCGTGCACTTACGCTGGATCACAGGGGGATTATCCAGATTGGGCAGCATACTGAAAATTCAAAATTTGTAGGTTAATTGTAATGTAAGCCGAATATGCATTCTCGAACTTTGTCTAATATTATCTCAGTAAATCACTTGAAAGAATAAGATTAGAAAAATATGCATATGAGCGAAAAACAAAACTATTAATCTGAAAAATCCACTAACTTTTCATTCAACTTTTTAATGGGACAAAGATTGTCCCTATTTTACTTATTAAATTATAAAGCTAAACAACAAAATTCTTGGGTTTTTATTTAAAACTTATTTCCTTGCTAAATAATTTTTCTGCCATTTCTTTGCTCTATCCATATTACCTTTCAAGTTTCAATTGAGATTTTTCCTATATTTTTTAATCATTCTCCATTTACTACCTGGAATATTATTAAAAAAACCAATTAGCTTTTCATAAATTTTCTCTTGAATCTTCTATGCTATCACCATCTGTTTTCTATTGATATCATGGGTTTATTTTAAAACATACTGACTTATATTTCATTAGAAATTTGCTTAAGAATGGTTTCCACTGATAAAAGTTTGGTTTACTTTAAAACTTTTTCTTTATACCCAGTAAATTATATAGCATGTCTGGTAATTTGGTAATATCAATTTTCGGAAAATTAGATCTGTCTAAATCTAAAGTAGTTTCGATATTACAATTATATTAAAATCTAATTATTATGGGTCATAAGTCTAATTTCCTCAACTCTAACTTACCCCCATTATTTATCGATAGTTCATTTAAAGTTAATTTAGATTGCTGTGTCTTAGTGGGTTTTGGAACCATCTGAAAAGTATCCTAGTAATTTTAAATTTATAATAACTGAATACTACATGGGTCCGTATTAGACAAGGGATCCCATTTAATGCCAGGAAAATTAAAATCCTTTATGAATATACCTTTTTCTTTACTGTGGGCAATGCTTTCATCTCTATCTTTAAAATTTGAGTCTAAATTTCTTGGAGGAATGGCGCGAGGTTATAAATATGCCCATTCTATATTGATTTATTAAAAATAAGGGTATTACCCTACGATATCATATCATGATTAAGTTTTAAAAGTATCATTATAGAACTTGGTAAATGCTTTTAATATAAAGGCAACCCAACCCTTTTTCCTCTACCTGGGTAGTAAATAAACTGATTAGGTGTGTGATGGACACAAAAAAATATATCAATTCTTTTAATTAAATTAAATTGTTTGAGATTATTACATTTTTGAGCACAATTTTTACTTGGTTATATTGATTATCCCTTTTTGGATTTCAATATAATACATATAATAAGTGTTTACAAGGTAAAATGTTTATGAATAAGGAAAAACCTTTTAAAATTAGATATTATAACTTTTAAAGGGCCGTTTTATTTTTCCCTCTTTTGTAAAACATTGGTAATTTTTTTTTTAAGCCATCCAGTGTGGGATAAAGATATTACTTATATTCACAATAATTATGTAGAATAGGGGGACCTTTTATTAGAACATCCTGGCCGAGTTCAGGGTTTTGCACAGATTGTGAAAGAAATAGAGAAGATGCCACAATAAGAAAAAAAGTATTGTATAATGGGTGAATTATTAATTTTCCTGCATTCATTGGGTTCTTGTTAAATGGACCATTAGTAGTTCTTTGCATTATAAATGTAATTATAGATAATTTTTGACGATTGGTACCAGAAACCCACAAGATACGGATGCACTATAGACTGTAATTTAAATAGACGATGGGAAGATATAGGTGGATGAATTAGAGTTGAGGAGAATTTAGGATGTGAATAAATATTAATTGATTTAATATGAATTAATTTTTTTTTTTTTTCTTCTGGCAGGCTGCAACTTAATAAAGAAAGATCTTAGATTTCCTTCCAAATATTTACAAATTTCAACATGTTAATAACATAACATGGGATAAGAGGTAAAAGATCAAAAACTTTTATTCCTGGTTAAAAATTAAAGCTATTATTTAAAATATCACAGTGCTTTTATTGTTTTAAAAAAAATCCATTAGGGTGGCAAGGAAAAACGCTGTTTGCGTGGAAAGGAGAGTAAAGAGTAGAAAAATTAAGAAAGCGCAGATGTTTTAAATATTCAAAAGGTAGAGTAATGGAAAGGTGATTTAGGAATTATAGAAAGAAAAATGAACTTAACCAATAATAAGAAGGCAAAGGAGAGAGCAGAAAATTAATTAGCAATGAACAAGTAATAGAAATATACAAATTTTTTAGTTTATAAATTTAAAAAGTAGAACAGGGAATATGTATCCAATTGATATATTGAATGAAAATTTAGTGTTCGATAAGAAATGTTCACATTTCATGATTTTTGGCTCAGTGTTTATGAGAAGATTGATATAAGTATTTGGATGAGTAAGTTAGAGGGTAATATTCAAGTTAGAAGAATTTGATTTGAAGATAAAAGTATAAAAAAACGTTATTAGATCATATTGACAGTAAAAGTTGCGGCCTGTGGGTTTATATGAGTAGATTTGAAAGAGGGATAGTAACAGCATGCAAAGTCACTGTATTTGATTTAAGAAAGCATATTAAACATTTGTGACGGTACAGATGATCTGAAAAAGGATTGTTTGTGGCATTTATAGAAAAGTTATAGGGAAAGATTTGGGAATTAATGGCAGTTGGTTTAAATCTTGTTTAAAGGTTGGAAAAAGTTATAAAGGGATATAGAGAATATTTAGATAAAGTATTGTATGACTACCCAGCAGGTTTCAGAAGGGAAATAGGTCATTGTCAGACAACATTTTAAAATTTAATGGATAACACATTACTGACTGCATCGACGAGGAGATCCCATTGATATATATTTTTTTAGCTTTAGTAAGGCTTTGATTAAGGTTCCCACATAAGGTTTATATTGAACAAAGTTTATTGCAATTGTGTTTGGGTTTACGGTGGTGGGATTAAGATTGGTTGCGAATAGAAAACAGTTGTGCAACTAAATGGATATAATTCATGGAATATGAAAGGAATGAATGTACAACAGGGTTCAGTGGTTGGGGGAATAATTGATTTATAATATATATGATTAGGACGGGACTTTAAAGCTAAGTTATCCTAATTGCAATCTTGATACTAATGGGACCTCAGTTAGGAATAGGTGAAGGGATGGCATAAGAATTTCAAACAGTCTTGATAGACTTTGATGGAGAAAGTGGCAAATGAAAATTTTATTAGTAAAAAGTGTTAAGGTTTTTCAGGAAACTTAAATAAAAATTTTAAAACTATAAGATAAAACAGAAAGGCTTGAGTCTGTGGGCCAAGGAAAAGATTTAGGTTTTGATTCATAAAACAGTATTGAAAGTAGCTTCATTTGGAGAGCTAGAATAAACAGCTATAAAGATGAATGGGCAATAATAAATCGCAATTTGTTACACAGGCAAGGATAATAAGTAAAAATGTATTTATATTGTATAGCTATAATAGAGTATTGTGCAATTGGGAGGCCTTATTTAGAAAGGATTAAGATATGCTAAGAGAAGGTGCACGTGAGCAACAGGAATGATTTGGGTTTTTTGAGAGGTAAGAGCTATGAAGAGAGGCTGAAAGAAGGTTTAGGGGAATGTTTTTGTAGAAAGATTACATTGATTATTATATATACAAGTTACAAAATATTAAATTATTGATTACTATAAGACATAAATTTTTCATAGTTAGAGAATGGAGGTGGAGAGAGGCATAAATAAGAACAAATTATAAGAACGCATGCCTCTTAAGATAATAAGAAAGCAATGCATTCAGAATTAAGGGTTTAATTTTGGAAATAGTCTGAGCCAGAGGAAGGTGTTTGAATAGTGACTCGATCTCGCCCACACTTTACAGAACGGTCATAGATCTTCGTTATGGATGGCCGCATTTGAGATCATTAATAATTATTGGAACAAAAAGAAATGTGCGGTTTATAGTTATAGCGTTATTGTTAGATGGGCAATTGTGTGGGACATAAACTTAGATTATTATGATGTGAAGGATAAAAAATCCGAGTTTGGAATTTTTTTGACGTAAGCAAATTGGTGATTTGTAGTATACAAACAAAACTTACGACCCTTTAGGTTGGCTTTGGGATTGCATGAGCAAAATGGATTTGAGTAGTGGGCTTTGAACTGGGACCGTTCTCTCGATAGGGCATGTGGTTTTTATACTGTTCTATGTCCGTAATGTCTATGTTACAACATATTTCTTATCTAACTCAATGACTAGGCCTTTCCCACCATGTTGGGAAGCGCGGAAATATGTCCAAGCTATTTCCGAAAAAGGGGTGGGAAGACGCCTATCTTTTAATATCGCCCTATAGCTCTACTGATTATCTAACATTTTTATATTTCATCAAACTTTAATTTCTAGACATTTTTAAATCGTTTGAAAACTACCTTTTGGAAGATCACGTTCATTCTATGGTGATATTATTTCCTATCTAAAAATTTATGGTTTTTCACCTCATGAATTAGGGAGACTTGTGTTGAGTTTGTCCGCAGTTGACATATCCAAATTTGACGGGTATAGGGCACAAGATGCTCTCCAAGTCCCCTTTGGTTCCTCTTCTCTGACTAATTATGTTACTCTTTTTCAAAATCGGTTTCATATCAGTGTTGTTTTAGAATGGGGCGGTTTCTTCTTCTTTTCTGCAAATAGCGGTGTTCCGTCAGGGAATGCTTATATCTATAGCCTATTTGTATTCGACTTTTTTAATGGATTCTCGTCTGGCCATTTGATCTCACCTCTATACATATATTCCGATGAGAACAATGACTTCCTTTCTTCATCAATTTCAATTTGTCTTTATCTTATTCTAGAATATGGTTAATCTTAAATCTTTTAGATTTCCATTCCTATTTAGCCTGAAGAATGAATTCTGGGGGTGTCGCACCTTGTGAAATTTAATTCTTTAAAAACCATACTTCTAAACAATCTCCTTCATCTAAGGCACTTCTAAATATTAAACTATTTTCGCGTTCTCTGTATCCTGTGAAATGTAAAACATCACTTGGCCTTAACATAAACAAAATGTTCTTGAAACTCGCATCCATGGTGGTAAGGCTGCTCAAAAGAAAGATGGGATGTTCTGTTTAGACGCAGACTTTTTTTTAATCTTTCAAGTACACCAGATTATACAGGATTCATAACCGCCCTTGATATGCGGAGGTAGCTGTCTATATTGGGCGGCTAAATCAGACGGTACCATCAAAGCCACCCAGGATGTTTGATAAGGGATACACGAAAGTTTCAGGGTTTGTAAGCCTCCCTTCATCTATCGCTCCCATGACTACGTTTCAGTTACTTGAAACCTCCCTTCATCTGTTGCGCTTATGTTCTATGCATCACATTCATACAACAATATTAACCACACATTAAGGTGCTTCGAGGATCATTTGTTGTATTTACAGAGATTTCTTTTTAAAACCACACCTATCGAAGCACAAAGGGGTTTGCTGTGTTCGGCACTGAAGTATTTTGTTGTTAATTAAGCAAATACGGATAGGTTCGATTCGTTGCCTATCTTTCTTTCCTTGGCCACCTCTGTTCTATAGAAATCGCCTTCATCTCTATGATGATTTCTTATAAATCAGTTCCAAATTATAATCCGACATGTTCTGTTGATGAGCTGTGTTTGAAACTGCGTCAGTCAATTTTGTAGTGTAACCAACCTCGTTGAATAGGGCTTTTTGCCGTAGAAGCGGGTGAATAACTGTAAAAAAAATTTAAAAAAAAAAGAAAAAAAAAAAAAGAAAGAGAATCACTTTTGTAATTTGGCATGAAAAATGGCAAAGGTTTCCCTATTTCAGTTGCTTGAAGCAATAGTTATATCAAGCCCCTCTCAATCAAGTCGGACGGTATTTTAAGGTAGTTGGGGAATGTAAAACACCCCAAAAAGGAACAAGGCTCTCGCCAGATACTTAGTGAAAGGCTTTTATGTTTTGCATCACAAATTTGAGAATTTTTGATTTTGAGTATTGAATGAATTGCTTATCTTTATTTAAAGAGTACAGGTTGTACTTTGATGAATGTTGATATAGCATGTTTTTATATTGTTTCGGATTATTAAGTTTCATTTTTTTTTTTTTTTCAATTATTTTTTTTTCTTTTATATTTGTAGTAGTTAAAGAGATCTTCTTTTAAAATTTAAATCATGTTGAAAACATAAAAGTAGTTACTAAAATTTAGTTAATACTTACTGGATAAAATGAAATGTATAATTTTTTTGCATTAAAAAAACATTTTTATGTTATTATTGCATTTTTTTCCTAAAGATGTTAGTATGTATTTGTAATTTAATAATAAAAATAAAATTTTAAATGTATATTGGTATTTAAATAAATTATGAAAATAAATGATTAGATATGTTGTATTAAAATTGCATTGATGTTACTAAGGCAGAAACAATTTATGTTAATTCATATACTATGTATTTATATATTTATTATAAGGTATTTGGGTATTGTATGACCTAAAAAAATGAGATTGAGTGTTGTTACGTGCATTTCATTGACGGATTTACAAAACAAGCTTTCAAACATTTTATAGGAGTAAATTGTATCCATAATATTTTATTCATTTTTAGTTGTTGAGTTTTTTGTTACCAAACTTGTAACATCCAAAATCTGACTAAATTCATGATCCTTTGGAGATATTTAAGTATAGTCACTTCTTTCTCATATTCTGCATATATAGATAATTTATTAATATATATATATATATATTATAATATTATATATTATATTATATTATATTATTATATATATATATAATATTTATATTAAATATATAATATACTATTAATTTTATATATGATTTCTAATTATATATTTATATTTATATAATATTTATTATATATAATAATTAATATTATATAATTTTATTATATATATATATATATATATATATTATATATATAATAAATTATTAAGAAAAAAATTATTTTAGTATAAAATATGGCATATTGAATATAAATTATAAATATTAAAATAATTACATGTAAAATTACCAACTTTTACACAGCAAGATGTAAATGATAAAAAAATCTATCTTTTATTTTTAAATTTTTGTTCGAGCGCACAAAACAGTAATATACATCGCCCAATGGTTATGATTTAACCCAACCTGAAAAATTTGTATTGCCTTTAAATCTGCTGGAAATTTCAGGTTTTACTTTTAAAAATACGAAATGATGAATTTTGGTATGTCCCAGTTAGCTCATTTTATAATCTGATTATATTCTTGTTTGTGGCTCAACCCTTAAATTATGTAAAAAATATCTAAATAGGATTTTGGTATCAGTATTAATTGAGTAGCGGAAGGGTGAGATGGTGGGGGAGGAATTTTTTTTTAGTTTTTCTACTTGCAGATTTGAATAATACAAATCTTAAATATAACATTGTGAAATATTGAAATGAAAAAAGTTTATATTCAGGATAAATAAAAATTTCCAACAAAAAAAAAATTTTTTAATTCAAATTTGGATTGTAGTGGAGTGACACATTTTTCCTTGGCTATTTACCCCTATTATGATGTTAATTAATAATATTATATAGTTATATATTTTATAATATATATATATATATTAACAATATATATATAATTATATATATTATTATATTATAATAAATATATATTATATAATAATATTATATTGCAGGGACGTTTTATATTGCTCCCTCTTTCTTTTTCTTATTAGATTTGAAAAAATAAAGTATATCAGAGAAGAGAAGCAGAAAGGAAATAGAGAATAAAAACTAAATTGCAAATAAATAAACCAAATATAGTTGTGAAAAAAACAAGAATCGAAGACAGAGACTATGACAAGAACTAGAGAGATCAAGTAAAATAAAAATTACTTGTCAAAGAAAGCTTTAGTCAGTTTAAAAACAAAACTGTAGTAAATCCTGGGAACTCACTAACGTCGTGAGTCTGGAGGATAGCTGGGTCATAAAACATCATGATTATATTAATATTATATATATATATTATATATATATATATATATATATCCGTAAGATGGGCGTTTAATTAAGGCACTTTCAATACTTTTCTTTGCAAATATTAAGGAAAAAGTTTTAAAAGTTAAACTGAATATGAAAATACCGAAAATATGGACTTTTATAATATGGGTACTATAAGATACCCTTGAATATTTTCGATTTGACCATGGCAGTAGTTTTTCACAATGTCAAAAAATAAGATGGGCTAAAGTAACCATGCATTGGGAGCTATTATTGTGTTGATTTTTCTGTATAAACTATAAATAAAATTTAGATTTTCAGAGAAATTGTTAAGTAGGCTATTCCATTAAGCTAGGATCTTAATATTAATTATTTTGTTATTTACATTTTTTTCTAATTAATATATCCAAAAAGGGCAACGGGTTCTTTGGAAAACCCATCCTAAAATCATTTAAATTAAAAATATATATATTTAAAAGTTTCTGATTTTAACAAAATATGAATAAATAGGAAAATTAATTAAAAATTATTAAAATTAACACCCTAAGGAGGTAAAAAATGGTTAAAATAATTAAGTGGAGTGTTTTGCCGACCTGCCAAGATGTATGGTCCAATTTTTTTCCCTCCTGCTTGTATTGATAGTAGCCATTTTATAAGGTCTGTATCTTAAACTATGAACGTGATTAATCAGAGCTCTAATATGCTCCCACTTTCTAAGTGCTATATAGTAGTAAAATTAAATGAAAAAGACAATGTTTGGATGTTTCCAATTCTTTGGCAGTGAACCTTTAATACAAAATGGATTATCAATTTTTCAGGATTCTTACAAACACTGAATTGTGATTCAGAAAAAAAAATTAAATTTTCATATAATTGCTGACAACCTAACCAAGCATTCAGTATAACTGGTTTATTTTACAGCGCATATGCACCATAACACAAAATTAACATTTTCATTCTACTAGAAAAAAAAAAGTAATGAACCATGAAAGCCATATAGGTGAAAATGTCCAAAGTAGCCCGGTGGGGCACAAGTACCCAAGTTTACAGTATAATAAATATATAATATATATATATTTATATATATAATATAATATATATAATAATATTATATATATATATATAATAACTATAAAAAAATATATTATAAAAATCTCGAGCGGAGGCAATACCTGCATTGTATGCAAGTTCATTGCTGGTCACATTGATGTGAAGCACAAACATTTAAAACTTATTGACACATTGAGCACAACTGCAACATTGGAAAGATATTCTGAGAGACAATTGACAAAACTAACAATAATGTTCGAAATAAAGTGGGTTGAAAGTTACGATCTGCTGTTACGATTTGGAGTATTTTTTAATACAATTGTTGAAGTTTTAGAGGAGTTTGAGAGGGATCAAGATATTGAACTCTCTTCAAATACCTCAAATCATTTGAAATTTGTAATCACGAGCGAATTTGTTCTCTTTCACTTCTCCATTATGTAGGCATACTACTTTGCAGTCTCCATCATATGTAACAGCAACTGCTCCTAATCAATTGAGAATGTGATGTTTGCTTTGAAAGATTTTCGGGTGAACATCGATTAAAATTTTTCCTTCAAGCAATTTGGAAGTTGCAACATATCTTTTGCCTTCTGTTAATAAAAAAAATGAGAATGCACCATGTTAGAATCAGTGCAAAATAAAAAGGCATCAGGCAATTGCAATTCCTTTTTCTTGATGGTTTTTCAAACCAGTTCAAGACCAAGTTCGGGAGCAATAGATTTATACTTACCTATTCCATCGTTATCAACCAAACCATTTACGAATTTTATAAATAAATTTTTTTCTATACAGTCACATTTGGATTGTTAAAGATTTTAACGTCTATATCACTCACAACGTGAACTCTGGAAAGATATGTCTCTAACTCTCCTGAAACGGCTTAAAACATTATTTTTCAATTCTAATGGAGAGGAAAGGCAAATAGAACTGGCTTTAATGGGTGTTCATCATAGCTACACAATATTAACGGAGGAAGTTATCAATCATTTTCCTGTTAACAGAGCAAGAGGAATTATTATTTTATACATAAAATGACATATTTTTTTTTATTTTGAAATTACTGTCAATGATAGATTATTATTTGATTCCCTTGTATTCAAGTAGGAATATATATATATATATATATATATATAACCTGCTGTTTTACGCTTCCGTACTGCTGCTACTACTGCTATATATAACCTTATATATATATATATGCTGCCTCTGCTCACTGCTATATACCTCCTCTCCCCAGATTGGGGATGAGGTGCGTAGCATACACAACAGAAAAGTAGTAGGAGAACATGACGCAAGTCAAAGAAAGCACTCGCTTTTACATCTAATCTATAATTATATCAATGCCTTATTTATCAACTTATATATGTAACTTATATATGCTGCTTATAACCTTATATGCACTGCTGCTGCTGCTATATATATGCTACTTTATATATATATATATATAACATATATATTCTAATTTTACACCATCTCTCTGGTAGGTCTTTCGCCCTGTCAGTTGGGCCAGCATGCTTCATTCCAATGAATCGAAAACTCTTGATCCTGGGCACTCACAGAAAACTATATAATAATAAGCCAATAATAATAATAATAATAATAATAACTATATATATATATATATATATATATATATATATATACCCACTTCTTAATTTAACATAAACTTATATACATATTTGTAAATATATATATATATATAACATATATACTATATATCCATATATATAAATATATATATATATATATATATAATTTTCTCATATTTTATTACAAATAGCAAACTACTAAAATGTTTTTTTTCCTCAAACTTAAATAATTTCAATAATTATCCACAAAACAACATGCATTTTGAAATGATATTATTATTGTCCTTCCACAAATAAAATTCAGGAAAATCTAAAAATCATGATTTTTTATTTAACTTATTCAAATATTTATTTTGAGGAAATAAATTGTAACTCATAAAATTGAAGTAGTAAAATAAGTTCTAGGTCCAATAGTTTATTGAATTGATACCTATGGTTGATACTATAATTTTCTTCAATATATGTACAAAATATTAGAAATAGAAAGGAAAATATATATTTTTTTAAAATAATAGTTTTCTAATTATTATTATTATTATTATTATTATTGTGTGTGTGTGTGTGTGTGTGTGTGTGTGTGTGTGTGTGTGTGTGTATTATTATTACTTTTATTTTTATTTTTATTATTATTATTATTTTTTATTATTATTATTATTATTATTATTATTATTATTATTATTATTATTATTATTATTATTATTATTATTATTATTATTATTATTATTATTATTATTATTAGTGTGTGTGTGTGTGTGTATTATTATTATTATTATTATTTTATTATTATTATTTTTATTATATATATATATATATATATATATATATATACTATCTATATATATATATATATATATACCTTGTATATATACAGGTATGTATCTATTAGTAAATAAACATATATATATATATATAAAAATGAGTAACTCATAGAACATAACATGGATATATATATGACTATATCCCAGAGTCTATATATATATATATATATATATATATGCACAGTATATATATATATATCAGATTATATATACTACTGTATATATAATATATATGTATATATAAATACTGAATATTTATATATATATATATATATATATATGGTTTTTATATACAGTATATATATATATATATATATATATATATATATATATATATATATATATATAACTAATAAGTTAACTTATAACTGTATATATATATACTATATAACATATATATATATATTTATATATATATATGCCATAACTGCTACTCTTCTTTCTACCTTATATATATATATATATGCTCAACCTTAACCAACCTTATAACTTAATATACTGCTGCCTACTCTGCTGCCTTAACATATATATATATATTATCCATCAGTTTGAGGGATTATCCTTAAATATTAATTCTCTGATTTTCAAATGATTTTATTCAATTTATAAATTTAATTCAAAGATAAATTAATAATTACCTCTGTTTCATTTTGTATAATATAACAGATAGATTAACTAACTAATCTTTAAAGTAGAAAATTGATAATAATTTTATAATTAATAATTAATAAACTTCCCAACGGACAATTTCAATTATATTTCGAAAGTAATTCAATTAAATTTTTTAAACTTTTCTGAAAAAATATATGGATTAAATTATTGGGTTTAAAATCTTCCATTGCTTTTATTTATTTGCCCAGCAAGTTTACATAATTCACAAAAAAAAAACGTTTATTCTCCAGTTGGTTTTTTTTTTTAACTTTGAATATTTGCAGTATTTAAAATATTTTAGTAAAAAATATTTGAATATTTAAATTATTTAAAATAAAACAAAATATTTGCTACTTCCTTAGTATTTTATATGGAAGACTTTTCCTAATCTTCCTTATGACTTTTGAGGAATATATTTGCATTGTAATAAAAAAAGGGGGGGAGGAGAATTTTCTGCAGTTGTAAATAATTCTCTCCAGTGAAAAATTTTGTAAACCTCATAAATTTAATTATTTTAAAACTTCTGCAGTATTGTAATAATAAATGCAAACTATGTTACAGATAAATACATGTTTAAAGCTACACTATTTTAGACTATATAAATATATATATATATAAATTAATTTATAAATATACTCTCTATATATATAACTTATAACTATATATATATATATATGCTACTGCTGCTGCTATCCATCTATGCTGCTACTACTACTACTGCTGCTACTATATATACTGATGTTTATTTTTATATGAGTCATATTCTTAAAAGTAAAACGTCCGCAGGTATATTAAGAATACTACATCTGGATTTAAAAAAAGATTCTGCGAAAATAACTATATATATATATATATATATATATATATATATATATATATATATAACTTATATATATATATATATATATATAGCAACATATATAGCTTATATACTGCCTGCCTCATAACCTTATAGCAGCAGCAACGCCAGCAACATAATACTGCCCTATGCGCTGCGCTACTACCTGCTGCTATAACGCAGCAGCCTTATATATGCTGCCTGCACTGCGCCGCTACTTGCTATATACTGCTGCTGTAGTATATATACCTTATATAGCGCCTTTTCTGCTTTACTCTGGCTCCATCTAGTCTAGTTGAGGTTAAAACGATGACTTGCCTATAGCGCCACGTCTACTATAAAGGTTTATATTCACATTTGACGGGTAAATTATATATATATATATATACTATATATATCATATATACTGCTGCTGCTGCCTGCTGCCTGCCATATATACTTATATATGCTCCCCTTATATATATAAGGAGGTAGTCTTTCCTTTTTATTCTTTTAAATCTTTTACAAATTGCTTGGAAAAAAGTGAACTAATATTTAATTCCTTTGAATGATATCCCCGAAGGTCATCCATGCTGTGATGGAGAGTCTGATTAGTAATAAGATCTTGTATTATCTTTCATGTAATTTATATTATAATCATTCTTTTCGCGATACTTTTGTATTTAAATAAGCGTTTGTGTGGTGAACATTAAAATCATTCAAAATAGTGTCCTAAAAGAATAAGATTCATGGATAGACTGAGTCGAAAGTAAAACAATCAGGTAGAAGAATTTTGAATAGTTAATAGTTGTTTTTAAAGAGAAATAGATGGGCTCCTTGCTAGATGTAGAATTTTCAATTTAGCTGAAACCATTAGAAACAAAAATTAACGATGCAAACCAAAATAAAATAATAATTTTTTTTTCCTTTCTTTCTCCCATAGTGCGATATTCATTTTTAAAGAATAGGTAAAAGATAACAATGAGATTATTGTCTAGGAGAAAAGAGTGAGATTGTAGGGTTGCTCTTAAAAGAAAAAGAAATTTTTAAGAAAGAACGAAATGTTTTGAAGATATTCATCAAA
>JABUQX010010490.1:42500-52500 GCA_015478945.1 Trachelipus rathkii
TAAAATTAAAATATTCAATTCATAAACTATTTTGATAGTTTAAATAATTTTGGGGGTTCAAACCCCCCTGAACCCCCAGCTGTCTACGGCTTTTTATATATATATATATATATATATATATATGTATATAAATATAGTTTATATATATATATATTATATATATATATATATATCTATATATATATATATTATATATATATATATATATAATAGGAATGGTTCGAATCCTGGCGCGAGTGAAAATAATTTCCGTCTTATTATTGCAAAATCTCGTGTCACCAGTTGTTGTGCCCACCCATGTTAGCGTTGCTTGACATTGGTTGGTTGCTCCTGTAACCCAAGAACACACCAGGGGAATGCCATGTGGACCCAGCAAGAGTTCCAAATACTTTTTAATGGATTTAAATAAATAACGAATTTCATAAAGTGATATCGAAGTACGGGGCTTGAAAAACTGTTCCAAGGGAAGAAGATTCCTATTTTTTTGTTGAGAAGGTGGGTTGGAACTGAAGTAGAGACCCCTGTACATTGTCTAACGGCGACGCTCTTGCCAATGGTTCGAATCATGGCGTGAGTGAAATGTTTCTAAGTCTCATCGTAGCAAATTTCGTCGCAACAGATGTTGTGCCAATGTTGACGTTGCTTGACCTTGGTTGATTGCTCCTATAACCCAGAAACACCCCAGTGGAATGCCATGCCATATATATATATATATATATATATTATAATATTATATATATATATAATATATATATATATATATATATATATATATATATATATATATATTATATATATATATATATATTTATATTTATATTGAGGACTTGGGTGGATGTACCAAATCCTCAGTAGAAATTGCAGCAAGGATTAAAGAGAGACCAGACAATTTCCAGATCCAAAAACCTATATTTAAAAACAATACATAAATAAATAACATGATATACAATATAACAATAATAAATACAATGAAAAATAACAATACGATGAATAGTAAAAATAATAACAATAGTTTATAAAGGCTTGTGAAAGTTTCAAAAGAGATAAAATTTTTAGAAAAGTTTCCCATAGAAAATGTTTTCTTTCGCTCAAAAATAAAAAGGGAAACTATTATATTTTGGAACATGTATTTCGAATGGAATATATGAAATAAATCATTTTAATATGAAAATGCAAACTTAATATTACTTTAAAATATAAAAGATAAATAATAAGTATCACTGAACACTTTAATTTCTAAACGCAAAACATATCACTGAATAAACTAATTTCTAAACGCAAAACATATCACTGTTAAACTTCGTTAGGTACCTACCCAAGATGCATACGAGGTAATGAACGGTGGTTATACACAGCAACTTCTTTAAGCAGTATAATATGATCACAAGAAACTGTTTTAACATTTGATGAATAACATAAATTTCTAGAAGCACACAAACACAATTCAGGATCGAGAAGACGGAGATAAAAAGCAATTACGTGAGATCGAAAATGGCGGCGTTCGAGAAGAAGGCAGAGCGAATGCAACGCCACCAAGCAGCAGCGAGAAGAAGCAATAAAGAGAAAGAGAGAGAGAGAGAGAGAGAGAGAGAGAGAGAGAGAGAGAGAGAGAGAGAGAGAGAGAGATCGAGAGAGAGAGAGATAAAGATAAGGCTACAGTACCCCCCCTTCCGTAGTGGAACGTCACGGAACATTAAGGAGAGAAACGAACAACCGGACGTAAAGGTCTCCCAAAACGCGAAGTAGAACACGGTCGAGAAGAATCAGGACTCGAAGGAGATGAAAGAACTGAAGGGGCTGGAGGAAGTTGAGAGACCGGAAGAGCTGAATCAGAAACCGTGGGTGAAAACGGAAGAGGCGGTATGGCAGGAGCAGGTGTCGATGGGGACACACGAGGAACGATGGGTAAGGAGGGGGTAGAGGAACTAGGAACGGGAAGTGAAGAACTAGACGGAGGAAGTGCGGGCAGCGGTAGGGGACAAGGCGGCGTCGGAGCAGGGGGAATAACAGGTAGCAATGGAGTAGAGCGAGGAGAAACCTGGGGTGCAGGAAATGGAGAAGGAGTGGTCGAAGACACAGGATCGGTGTCTAAGAAGGCAGGCTTGATCCGATCAACCGAAACGTTCTCCACTTTAGTCCCCTTTTGCAGTGAGAAATACTTACGATGGCGCTGTAACACACGGAAAGGTCCATCGTATCGGGCCTGAAGTGGACCGCGATGCGAGTCGTGACGGACCAACACGTGTGTACAGGAGTCGAGTTCAGCTGGTATATACGTGGCACGACGAGACTGACGAGGTAAGGAAGGCTTCCACGAATCAGCACACTGACGAAGACGGGCAAGGAATGTATGCTGATTGGAAGAGGTAGGCGAAGGAAGAATGAATTCGCCGGGAATGCGAATAGAAGAACCGTAGACCAGTTCAGCTGATGAACATTGGAGGTCCTCTTTATAAGAAGTTCGGATGCCAAGAAGAACAAGAGGAAGCGTTTCAGACCAATTTTCGGGGTTCCCGTGTGCCATAAGAGAAGCCTTAAGCTGACGGTGAAACCTTTCTATAATGCCCTGAGCCATAGGGTGATAAGCACATGAACGGAGACGCTTAGAGCCAATGAGGACCATGAGGTCTTTCCACAAATAAGACTCGAATTGGCGGCCTTGGTCCGTTGAAACCGAAGACGGAGTGCCAAATCTCGCTATCCAATTATATAGAAAAGCCTGCGCAATGGTCTCACTAGAAGTATCTCGAAGAGGGATGGCCTCGACCCACCGGGTGTAGCGGTCAATACAAGTGAGAATGTGGGTGAAACCATTTGAGGAAGGCAGAGGTCCGACCAAGTCAATGTGGACTTGGTCGAAGCGTTGTCCCGGAGGAAGAAATTGATCGACGGGAGCGTTAGTATGCCTGTGAACTTTGGACCGTTGGCAACTAAGGCACTGGGAAGTCCACAGTTTAACGTCCTTAAGAAGTGACGGCCAGACGAAATGTTTGCCGATCTTTACCTGCGAACCTTTTACACCAGGATGCGAAATATCGTGTATGGTGTGAAATACAAGACGACGCATGGGAGTAGGAACAACAGGACGAGGCAGACGAGAAGACATGTCACAAAGAAGTGGAAATTGGAAACCAAATACCTCTACGCTCTGAATGTCGAAGGTAGAATTGGCTGGGAAAGTAAATTCCTCCAGCTGTTGAAGACGGGACATCTCCTCATAGTTGATAGAAGGAAGAGGAGAAATGGCATTAATGCGGGAAAGGGCATCAGCGGGAATATTCTCAGCACCTTTAACGTGACGAATGTCGGTGGTGAACTGAGCGATAAACTCGAGATGACGTGCCTCGCGAGGTGATTGTTTAACAGTAGAGGCAGTGATGGCATGGGTGATAGGCAGGTGATCGGTAAGAATATGAAATTCTCTCCCCTCAATAAAATAGCGAAAGTGTTTGATGGCGAGATAAATGGCCAGCAATTCCCTTCCGAAAGCACTGTACCGAACCTCGGGAGGTTGGAGTTTCTTAGAAAAAAATGCTAAAGGACGCCACTCACCATCAAGAAACTGCTGTAGAACAGCGCCCACCGCATAATCCGAGGCATCGGTATGAATCCGAGTTGGTGCAGTGGTAGAGGGGAAGACGAGAAGAACGGAGGAAGCCAGGGCTTCCTTGATGGAGGTGAATGCATGGCGAGCCTCGTCGGTCCAGTCAACGGTGACAGAGGCCGAAGAACCTTTCCGAGAGGGCTTGAGAAGAGCGTTAAGAGGGCGAAGTATCTCTGCCGCCGACGGGATGAATCTGTGATAGAAATTAATCATACCGAGAAAACGACGGAGTTGACGCTGTTTAGAAGGAAGGGGGAAAGAACGAATAGCAGAAACACGCTCGTCGAGAGGACGGACTCCCTCGGAAGAGATGGTGTGTCCAAGAAAGGTCAAGGAAGGAACACCGAACACACACTTCAAGGAATTGACGCGTATGCCGTACTCACTCAACCTTGCGAACACCTGTCGAAGATGAGAGATGTGCTCTTCAGGAGAGGAACTGGCGATGAGCAGGTCATCGATGTATGCGAAAACGAAAGGCAGACCACGTAGGACGGAATCGATAAAACGTTGGAACGATTGGGCGGCGTTCCGGAGACCGAAAGGGGTTCGTAAAAACTCGAAAAGCCCAAATGGGGTGATCACCGCGGTCTTGTGGATGTCAGCAGGACGGACTGGTATCTGGTAAAATGCCTTCACAAGGTCTATTTTGCTGAAAATGGTGCATCCAGACAGGTTGGCAGTGAAATCCTGTATGTGTGGAACAGGATACCGATCTGGGCGAGTGATGGCGTTAAGGCACCGATAGTCACCGGTCGGACGATAATCTCCGTTAGGTTTTAAGACAAGGTGAAGAGGGGAAGCGTAGTCTGACTTAGAAGGGCGGATGATGCCTTGCTTAAGCAGAGAGTCGAACTCCTGTTTAGCGGCCTGAAGTTTGTCCGGGGCAAGACGACGAGCGTGGGAGAAAGGAGGCCTCCCGTTCGTCTCAATGTGATGTACAACATTGTGCGTAACCTCTGGAAGAGCCGAGATAGGAGAGACAAGATTGGGAAACTCTGAAAGAAGAAGAGATTCATAAGGGGTATTACCTGCAGGAAGTTGGATTCCACTGACGGAAGAGGTAGCACGAATGCAAGCGGAAGAGAACTGGGTTTCAAAATCAATAAGACGGTTATGGTGCAAGTCCACGAGGATATTAAAGTGAGAAAGAAAGTCCGCGCCAATGATGGGGAGAGTAACATCTGCGATTACGAAGTTCCACAAAAAATCGCGGCGAAACGAAAGGGTAAGATGCAATTGTTTCGTGCCATACGTGTTAATGATGGAACCGTTTGCGGCTTGTAATGAACCCAAGGGTTCAACAGTCCGGTTTTTCTGTAAGAAGGAGCGAGGTAAAATAGAAAAGGAACTACCCGAATCGATCAAAAATGACAATGCAGTGGATGGATCATATACACAAAGCAGGTTGGACGCAGGGGGTACCACGCCGTGCGTATTTACGACGTGGTAGGCGAGTTTAAAGGTTCGTATGCACAGGGTTTGAGGCAAGTGCGGGTCTGGTCTCCCCAACGTTGGTGGTTGCGACACACACCTTGCTGATTGTGAGACGGAAAAGGTGCGGGAGAACCTTGAGAAGACGATTGAGCAGCAGCAAATTGACGAGACGGAGTGGGGGAACGACGGAAAGAACGACGATGTTGAGAGGAAGAACGAGGGTAATGGCCATAAGGAATAGATGGTACAGGCATAGGATACGAGAAGGAAGAAGGTGTAGGTGAAGGATAGAAAGGTGGTGAAGTATAAGTAGGAGAAGAAATTGGGCGAGTCTCCAGGGATCGAATCCTATTAGTGAGGTCAAGGATAGTATTCTCCAGAACCTGAATACGCGACTGCAGATATGCAATGTCAGTAGGCGGAGATCTAACTGCGTTTATGGAACTTGTTGCTTGCGGAGTGGTAATTGGTTGCGAACTAATATCTAGTGGCCCGCTCGAAACAAATGAGGCTTGGGGCAGTACGTTTGCGGTCGTTAGAGGTTTAGCCTTACAAATTCTATCGGCGTATGTTGCCAACTCCTGCAAAGGGCTGTTGGGATCCACTGTTGCGAGCTGCAGCTGCATTTCAGCGGGCAGCTTCTGCAGAAAGAGATGGCGTACTATATTTACACAATTTCCAACTGGCGGGCCATCCAGCAGTCCCAACATATCTGATAACAACACAGAGGGCAGCCTGTCGCCCAAGGACTCGTTTGTTAGAAGCTTCTTTACCTTTTCGGCATCAGTTTCACCTAACCTTGATAAAAGTTCAGATTTGAGTTGTGTATAAGGCTGGTTATGTAGGTGCAGCTGCGGCAAAACATCCTTCAGCCTCTGCAACACCTTAACTGGCAGAATATTAAGGAGGGCACGAAAACGCGCTGTTTCCGTCGTGGCCTCTAACTGTAATTCTAATAAAGTAAAAGTTAAGTCTAGATCATTTTCAATGAATTTTCCAGTGTATGTTGCGTTTTCTCTATTTGCAGGAGCTGGAGGTGAAGAAGTGATATTTGAATCACTGTTAGTTGTATTATCTGGAGGAGACATTCTCGTAATATTTATAACAACAAATGTGAATTAAAAAGTAAAAAAAAATATATATAATGCAAAAAATATGATCGCGTGGACAGAATGTACTGCCCAAAATAAATTATTGTTGTTAGACTAAATCTAAAAATGTTGTTGAAAATATATGATTAAAAAAAAATACTTAAAACTATCTAAAAAATAGAGAAGGCGACACACGGTCAGAGACCTTTTTAAACTACAAAATATAACCCGTTTATGGGGTCGTAAATATCAATAAATGTAGCCGCTTTTACGGGCTAATGTAATGCTAAAAAAATAAATCTGGGAATGGCCCAGAAAATAATGTAAAATAATGTTATAAAAAATATAAAATTTATATAAATGAGACTTTTTTTTTTTTTTTTTTTTTTTTAAATTTTTTTTTTTATACGTGAAAACGTCTGTAAGATCTCTTGGAGTACTGGATCTAGTATTGTCGAGGAAGACAGAAGAAGAGCTGTGACTACGTACGGGTGTTGAGGTGGATTGATGTGTATATTAGTGGTCATAAACTCCAGGTCACCAAAATGAGGACTTGGGTGGATGTACCAAATCCTCTTCAGTAGAAATTGCAGCAAGGATTAAAGAGAGACCAGACAATTTCCAGATCCAAAAACCTATATTTAAAAACAATACATAAATAAATAACATGATATACAATATAACAATAATAAATACAATGAAAAATAACAATACGATGAATAGTAAAAATAATAACAATAGTTTATAAAGGCTTGTGAACGTTTCAAAAGAGATAAAATTTTTAGAAAAGTTTCCCATAGAAAATGTTTTCTTTCGCTCAAAAATAAAAAGGGAAACTATTATATTTTGGAACATGTATTTCGAATGGAATACGTAAAATAAATCATTTTAATATGAAAATGCAAACTTAACATTACTTTGAAATATAAAAGATAAATAATAAGTATCACTGAACACTAATTTCTAAACGCAAAACATATCCTGAATAAACTAATTTCTAAACGCAAAACATATCACTGTTAAACTTCGTTAGGTACCTACCCAAGATGCATACGAGGTAATGAACGGTGGTTATACACAGCAACTTCTTTAAGCAGTATAATATGATCACAAGAAACTGTTTTAACATTTGATGAATACCATAAACTTCTAGAAGCACACTAACACACAATTCAGTAGGAGAAGACGGAGAAAAAAGCAATTGAACGTGGATCCGGAAAATGGCGTGCGTTCGGAGAAGGCAGAGCAGAATGGCAACGGGCCACCAATGCAGCAGCGAGAAAAGAAGTTATAAGAGAAGAGAGAGAGAGAGAGAAGAGAGAGAAGAGAGGATGAGAGAGAAGAGAGAGAGAGAGAGAGAGAGAGAGAGGAGAGAGAGAGAGAGATAAAATATATATATATAATATTAATTTATATCAATTTATAGATATAATATTATATATATTGATTATTTAAATCCATTATATATATATTATATATATATATATATATATATATATATATATTATTATATATTTATATTATATATATAAATATATATATATATATATATAATAGTAGTATAAAATATATATAATATATATAATGCTTAAAAAATTATTATTATATATATATATATATATAATAAATATTATATATTTTGTTTGTAGATTTAATCATTTGGAATTATTTATACATATATATTATATATATATAATATATATATATATATATTATATATATATAATTAATAATATATATTATAGTACTATATATATATATTATATAATATATTATATTGATTGCTTAAGTGTGCGTTATGGTGACAGGGTTGTGTTTTATCGGAGCTCCAATGGAATGTGTGTAGTTTATATCGTTTTTGGTTATTTTTTTTTAAATTAGTGTGTTTTTTGTATATTAAGTGGATGCCTCTGTTTTAAGTGTTTTTAACTATTATGGTTTTAATATGTGAAGAATCTGATGTAACCTTATAAAGATAAGTTATCCGTTTTTAATTTTTGAATTTGAAGCTTTTTTAGTTATGTTAGATACTTATAGTTAGTTTTTAGGATTGGGCAGTTGAAAGCAATACGTAGTTTAGCTAGTACTAGGTTATGTTTTTTTTTATTTTTATTTTTTTCCTCGACTTCTTTTTAACTTAGTTTTTTGGCGTTTACGTATTTGAATATCCGTTATTATAATTTATACAGTTTTTAGCTTCCACTTTTTTAGTTGATCAATGGTATTTTTTTTTTCTTTTTTTGTATTCAATTTTTTTGAGAGTGTGAGAGTGTGCGAGCGTTTTTGAACTTTCTGGATTATTCATATTTTAGATATTTACTGTAAATATAGGTTTTAGCGTATTTTTAAAATTCCAGGTTTTAAATTTAGGTTTTAGCTTACGAATAACTTTATCCTCGTTTCTCTTTTGGGTTTTGTCTGTTTGTTTCTGTCTGTTGCTCTTTTTTGTTGTTGTGACTGTGTGTGCGTGTATGATGGCGGATTGCGCAGGCGGGGCTTTTCATTTGAACTTCACCACATCCGTGGCTTTGCACTCTAATTTGCATCCGTGAATACACCTCTCTACTCTAACGCGCTAATCTTTTGCTTTTGTCTGATACCAGATGGCTAAGAATTCATCCTCTAACTCGTTTAATATATCCAACTATAACTTATTTCATAATTTCCGTCTGAAGGGTGGAGTATGTGCCTATGTAAACATAAACACTTCTGTAGCACGTCTCGTGAATCTTGACTCTCCCTAACTTCGATATTCTGTGGGCTTAAAATCTTCTTCCTTCTACTTACAATAATCTTGTGCTTCTGCTACTGTTCTCCTAACAGAAAAGATTTTCACGCCTTTTTTGGTTACCTTACTACTTCCTGCACGAGACTGTTATATCTTTCCATCCAAATACTGAGGTCTCTATTTAGGGGATTTCATGTACATAACACTGAATGGTTGGGGTCCTCTCATACCGATTTAGGTGGGGAGGCCGAATCGTTCAGCATTCTCAACGATCTGGACCAACTAATTAAAGAACCCCACACATTCCGGATCGTCTAAACCAATTCTTGAACACACCTTGACCTATGTTTCACCACTAGTCCTTCTCTCTTAAATACACCACTTTCGCTCCTATCGGTAAATCTGACCACAACCTTATATCTCTTAATTTTAATACTTTCTCTCCAACAGCTCCATCCTGCCCTACTCGTTTTTTTCCTGGCATTTTGATCGGGCCGATTTGGGGGGCATTGCGTTGCTTTCTACGCTAACTATAATGGAATGACTGCTTTGTCTCTGGTGACGCTTCGACTTCTGCCGATAAGGTAGGAGCTGTAATCGTTGATGTGATGAGCAAGTTCATTCCTTCTTCGACTAAATCTTTCTCTCCTTCTTCGACTAAATCTTTCTCTCCTCATAATCCATGGTTCGATCGTGCTTGTTCTCTGGCCATTCAGGCTAGAGACAGTGCGTATCGGGAGTGGAAAAATTCTCGTTCTCCTATCACTCTTGCTAATTTTCATTCTAGCTAGAAATCGTTGCAGGGATACTCTTCGACGAGCAAAGCGGGCTTTCATCAAACGAAAGTGCGCTAACCTCCTTGGTTCTCCTACTGACAAATCTTTCTGGCCTCTTGCCAAAAACATCTCTAACAACTTCTGTAAATCTGTCTTTCCTCTAACTCTGCTTCAGTGGAACTCTGATGGTTCTGTTGCTAATTCTCCAACTGAAAAGGCCAATCTCTTCGGCCTCCTATTTTCCTCTAACTCAACCCTGGACGATTCTGGCATTCCTATCCTCCTTCCTTCTCCTGCTCAGGTGTCCTATGGCCTTTGCCTGTTTGATTATCATTCGATCGGGTGCATGGGCTCCTGAAATCTA
>JABUQX010010490.1:57500-82666 GCA_015478945.1 Trachelipus rathkii
ATATATATATATATATATATATAATATATATATATATATATATATAATATATATATATATATATATATATAATATATATTATATATATAATATATTATATATATATATCTATATGTTATATATATAAATAGTATATATTTCGTATAATAAATAAAAATATATATTATATGTATGATATATATAAATATATATACTATATATATATATATATATAATATATATATAATATATATATATATTATATATATATATATATATATATATATATATATATATATATATATATATAAAACACAACCTAATCCACACAATAATAAACTCCAACATCTCACAAATCTCAAAAAATGGATAGCTAAATTCTTATCAGGAAGAACAGCCCAAACTCAAATCAGCAACAAAAAATCTCGCACGGTGAACATCAACAACCGAGGACCTCAATGATCAATAATATCCCCCACACTGTTGAAGCTATTCACTGTCGATCTCCCAGAACCACAAACAGACCACACCAACATTTCAACTTATACGTAGACGACTTCACCATCGCCAATGCACATGAGAACCTAAACACAACCACAAATTTGACCCAACAATATATCAACCTAATGCAAACATGGCTAACTGACAGTAGAATGTACACCTCACCAAAAAATCATCAATTACTCTAATCACTACAGACAGACAACTCAGGACCTTACACCCCAAATCTAACCAAACAACACTGTAATTCCACTAAAACAAAACACCAAAAATCTTAGGCATAACACTCGATCCATATTTAAATTCCATAAAACACACATACAACATAACTTCATCAGCAAACAAGAAACTAAATATATCAAATTATAGTCGACACTGATATCACTAACAATAAACAAATTGCCACTACAATCTACAAGCAATTTATACGTTCAACCCTAAATTACGCCTCTCCTACATGTCACCTACTCCTGAACAAGAATAACATGAGAAAAATACAAATAACACATAACAAGGCACCAAAAATAATAACAGGATTTCCCTCCGCATCTCCCCAACAACAACAGCTACACGGAGAAACCAAAATTCAACTACAGACAATAAGCAAACTTAGAAATGATGGCAACAAATTCTTCAAAACACTAGCACCCCAACACCCATGTCACACCGCACCTCTCTAACCCTACCTATCACTAGGTATATATTTAAGCAACCTCCTTCCTTTCTAACACTATCCTATAAACAAATCCTAAACAACATCGTGCAACCCTCCTCAAGCAAGAATAGTGAGCGAAGTTCTCATCAATCACATTCTCTAATTGAAATTGACAGAACAACATAAAAGAGCGAAACTTGCCTTTAAGAAACAGACCACTAAACAATATACTAAACGAACAACCACCTGAAAATGGCCAGATTTCACTTTCTTTTCTCCCAAATACCATTCAATCATCACACTGTGACAAACTCAAGTATTGCGCCATACCCAAAGCCGCAATTCTATAAACACATTGATCCAAAAAACCATATCAAGCAATCTCTCCCAAATCGATAAACTGGCCTGAGAATATATATCTCTCAAACTTCCTTTCTACTATCATTCTGTCCTAATAACTCTCAACCATGTAGAGCAAAAATATTTGGAACATTCTCACAGCCATTGTGAGATAGAATTCTATGTAAGGAGACTGGCCGAAGGTGGCTAGGGGTTACCAGTATTGGGCATGAAACACATGCCTGAAGCGCTAGGTGGCTAAATGAGGGTAGATATTATATCTATATTAATTATAATATAATATATTAATAATATATTAATATCTATATATAATATATTTAAATGATATATACTATATATATATAATCATATAACTTATATTCTATGATTATATGTGCTAGGCCAGGAAGATTTTATAAGTAGACGATCATAGTCACTCTAGACACTATCAGTATCACAGTCACTTGTCTATAATCATTTTAGTATGCTATTATTAGTATTGTTTATAACAGTTATCAAACCACGCCCGTCACGAGCAAGATTTTAATGACCATTGCATTAACAATGAACAAAAATATCCTAACTCTAGACGTCAATTACGCAGATAGAGCTAAGACTCGGCTTTAAAGGTGAGGAGGAAATAAATATTGAGTAGGAACACAGAAGATGAGAAGAGAATTCCACAGAATAGAGTCGCAGAGATAAGAAGGCAGGCATACCCCGATGCGAAATAGTCTGGAGTTGGCCTGATATCCAACACAAAAAAACTCATGTGCCGACACACCCCTTGTGCTACACGAGGGCGTCTTAAAGGGGGTGGCGCGAGTGGAAGTTCCCTCGAGCATTGCCGCTACGGTACCTATAGAAAGTGGCTAGGAGCACAACATCGGCCGCAAAGATAGAGGTCAAGTGAACTAGAAAGAACAGGACAGTTTATAAGCTTTTTGCCTTTGACTCGACCCTTCGAAAGCCGGTGACCTGAGCCCCCCAGAATAATGAGAGCAGTACTATCACAAGGGGATGGAGGCCCTTGTATAACTGGAGTAACTGTGAAGAGGAAAAAAGTCTCGCAGTCTAGAACTCCCAGTTTCCATTTCTTTGAGGCCGCCTTAGCAACCCTTGTGTGGTGAGGTTTCCAAGACATTGTTTTTTGTTTATGTTCAGGGCCAGAGAAGATCGTTATATTGTCAACGAGGAGAAGACGAGAGAACGCGTCGAAAGAGCACTAGGAAAGTTAAGAAGGTGTCCCCTGTGAGGAGAGAGATTTGTAGAAGTTGAATTTTTTAAGAATTGAATTTCAAGGTTCAGACGACCCACCCGGAAATTTTATCCAGATCAGGGGGAGAATAGAATCGCAAAGATTAAGTACGAGAGGCAGATTTAGAAGTAAGAGAAGGAGCCAGAATTTGAAATGAGTTGAAGATGAGGGTTGCGTCATGCGGCTATGAAGTGATAATGATGTTATAGAGTGGACAGGTGAGCACGTCTAAACCAATGACAAGTAAGGAATAAAGGTAGGGAAAGATAAGAACAGAACCCTGAGGAACACCACTATTGGAAGAAAAGGGAGAGAAGAAAGTCGACCCACAAGTCAACAAACACGGTTCCTGATATTGAGTCGATACTGAACAGAAACTAGACATAGTAAGCAAAGAGAAGGAGGAAACCCAAAGGAGGGGCGCTTGAGAGAGTGACAGGCTGTGCCATAAGGCACGGTACACAAATGCTTTGAATTGTCAATCTCGCCACCACGCCAAGATCTCCCCGTAGTTTCCTAAGGGCGTGAAACCATAATCAGTAAGATTAGGAGAATATTATCGCCCAGTACAACCATCGATCGCCGAAAGCTGTACTTGGCGATCGGTAAAGAAGTGAATGAGATTCTAAATGATGATCTAAGAAGTGAGTGTTGAGAAGAAGAAGGGCTTTCCAAAACGATCTTAAGTAGTACACTACAAGTAAGAGCTATAGCGGCGTGAATAGTTAGAAAGGGCTCAGAGCGGCTTTCATTTTGTTCGGAGTAAGGGTTGGACATGTGGTGCTTCCAACACTGGAGGTGAAATGTTAGGTATTCGAGACATAGAGAAATATCGTTGTTACAGGGGCGGGGTCTAGCACGGAAAGCGAACACATCTCCATCAAAACTCGGGGAGCAATATGCCCTCCGGGCCACCCGCCTTTCCTAACGTTCCGTCTTAGGGGAATGTATCAGGAGCCCATTTGCACTCGATCGAAATGTAATCACAGGCAATTTGCATAGGAACACCTGAGAGAAAGGAGGCGAGGATCGGGACGGCGCACATTTGCCAGGAATTCGTCCTAAGAGTTTGAGCTTAGAGGAACATAGGAGGCCGAAGAGATTGGCCTTTTCAGTTGGAGAGACTAGCACAGAACACAACACAGAGCGCAATACAGTAGAGAGGATAACTGTGACGAGCAATTTACAGAAGTTGTGTTGCAGGAGATGTTTTTGGTGCGAGCGGTAGGTCAGAAAGAGTTTGTCAGAAGGTAGATGTAAGGCAAGGAGCGTGTATCGCACGCATCCGTATGCTCTGAACTTCGTAATATGCCTTCGGGTTTGGAGCGCATCTCTGCTGACGTACGAAGGAAGTAGGTAAAATGACGTTTAAAGCTTCCCCATGGCGAATAGATTACCGACATTTCTAAAGCAAATGAAAATTTACGGCTAAGACGTGATCGTGTCGAACGAGAATTTTCTCCACTCACGCTATATGCGCACTGTCTCATGGTAGCTGAATGGCCAGCAGACACCAGCAGCGTTTCGAAACCACACTGGACTCTTTTAATGAGGAGAGCAGAGGATTGAGTCGAAAGAGGATAACCTGCCTCATATGAAGATAAAAGCACCATTGAATGATGCAAGGAGATGTAACGCATGCCACACTGTTATCGAGTCAGAAGTCGAAGCGACAACCAGAGAGACAATAGCGAGTCATACCCAAGATATCCGTTAGCGTAGAAGCTAGAACGAGCAAAGGGATCCCACTCTCCACATCCGCCCAAAGTCAAGTGCCAGAAATAACATCGAGTTACCGTGGCAAGTATGATAGGAATGATCTGTAGGCAAGAAAGACCATAGTTATTAAAATTAATAGAAGAGTTTAACGGTTGTTGGTACAAGTATTTTAACCGATTATAGAGCGAGATGATGGCTTGTAATTTTAGATAGAGATAGAGGATCTATGATGTGAAACATAGGTCAAGTGCTATGTTCATAGATTGGAGTTAGGACGTAATCCGGAATGTTGTGATGTAGGTTTAATCTTTTAAATAGTTATGTTCCAGATCGTTGTCAGAATGCTGAATAATTCGGCCTCCTCTTCAATACTAATATTAAATATAGGTCATATGAGAGGTAACCTCCCACATTTCGCTGATTATGTACATTGAAAATCCCATCTAAAATATGTAGGAACTCAGTATTGTTGATGTGAAAGAATATAACAGGTTCTCGTTGAAGAAGTATAAGAATATTCAAAAAAGGCGGTGACAATCTGTTCTGTTATGGAGAGCAGTAGCAGAAGCAAAAGATTATTGTAGTAGGAAGGAGAAAGATTTTAAGCCATAGAGACATGAATTAGGAGATTCGAGATCACGAGACGTGTTCCTGGAGTGTTTATGTTAACATAGCACATAACTACCACACCTTTACGACGAAATTATGAAAATATCGTTGTTAGTGCGATAACATTAAATCGAGTTAGAGGATTGAATTCTTAGCCATCCTTGAGTTCCTTCAGACAGAGAGCAAAAGATTAGGGTTAAAGTTACAGAAAGGGGGTGTTCCACGGAAGCAGAGGTTGGGTCCTTAAGCCGCGGATGAGGATGAAAAGTCAATAGAAATGCACCGCTACCTACGCAAACCTGCCATCACACTCACGCACGCACACCCAAAATAATTACGAAATAACAAAAAACCAAAGACACAAGAGCAAAAATAATACGAAGAAATCCGTGACTAAAAAAATAGATTGTCACACCTAGAAACCTAAAATACAAAGAATTTTAGTCATTCATTAAATTAATTATAAATTAAAGATTTCGGTGTATATATAATAAAACTTTAGGAAATTTTTAAAACGCTATATATAAGAAATTATACATATTTGATAAAATCCTAAAATTGTTAGCAAGATATTCGTCCACGCGATTTGGGACCGCTTGACATCTGCAATACACATACCATCACACACCTCAGATCAACAAAAAACAACTTAAATTTAAAATGGTAAAACATAAGCTATAAATGTAAAATAACAAACACCTTCTAACCGGGTAGTGGTGACAAACCTGCTTGAATACCAATTTAAAATGTTGAGAATTTAAAACCTTATATTATAAAGAATCTTTAAATTAAGTCAAAATCGTAATTCTTATAACTAATATCTTAAAAAAATAAAAAAAGTAAAAAATGAAATCATAACTTATTTTAAAAATTCAGGGTGGAAAAATTTTCAGCGGAAATTCACATTTATTATATAAAGACAGTAGATACTAAAGACATTAGTCAAGTAATACACTAAAACAACACTAGGCCACATTAAATTAAAATGACCGTACAACTAAAAAAAAAACTAATTTTGGGAACAGACACGATTAGAAATGACCATTTGGAGACCAAAGCATTCGAAACAACCCTATATGTAAATATAATATATGATTATGATATATAATACTATATATATAATATATATCATAGTATACATATAAATAAATATACATACACTAAGTATATCACGTATAGTATGGTTATATTTTAACTTGTACTATTGGTAGTATCGATTACATGTAACTTTTATTTTTTATGAGGATTCCTGTTTTAATCTGTAATATATATGTTATATATATAATATATTATCGATACGTATATTATTATATATATAATGTTGACTATATGTCATGATTAGGAATAACAGATTAATTAACGCTATATAAATGATTCTTATCACCATTGTCTCAATCAATTTATTCAAGGGTATTTCGCCCGTGATAGTAAATATAAGAAGTCTTTTCTATTATTTGCATCTTTATATATTTCTTCTCTTCGTATCTCTGAATCCTATTCTATTGGGGCCTCTGGTTATGACCTTATATATATATATGAGTTACATTATGTTTTAGGAGAATTATATAATATATTATATATATTTTAACTTAGAAGTAATATCGTTATAACATATATATATAATCTTAATACATATAATAATATAGTATATCAAATAGCATTTTATTATACGCGATAATGTTAAAGATAATTATACTATTATTATATATAACTACTGCCTACGTTTGTGAAAGTGAAGAACGCTACAAAATTATATTCGATTAAAGCAAAATTGACCAAAGAAACAATTTTTTTTTTTTTTAAATTAAATTTAAAGTTAAATAATTTTATTTAAGTACATAATAGAAGCCATCTTTCAAAATCAAGCAATTCTTTTGTTTTAATACGACCGTACTTAGGGCGTAGGGTATCATTTTAAAATTAGGTAAATTCATTAATATTGTGTGGAAATACATATTGACAGAAGTGAATTGTGGAACACAAATAAACTGTATATTTAAATCTTAATTTCAAACGAAAGTGTTTATGGAAGAATGGCGGAAGTCGTGTTTAATATAATTTGATAGACAATTTTATGTCTAAAGTGACACACTTGCTTTAATGGAATAATTATAAAGGACGTTGCCCCTGGAAATGAAATAATTAAGTCAAGCAGACGAAGTTGAAGCTCCTAATGATGTTAATAAGTTTATTAAGAGTAGTAATTGGGATGACTCATTGGTTGAATTGCTGCTGCAGCTGTAACTACAGAACCAGAACTTGCCTTTAATATATACCGATGTTGTTTACAAGAAAGTATTTAATTCAAAGAGAAAGAATGAAATATAACTTAAGAAAAAAAAAACTTTTGAATAATAAAAAAAAAATACTACTACTACTTGACTATCTACTACTACTACTCTCATCACTACTACTACTACTACTCACTACTCACTACCTACTAACAAAACCAATATAAAACATAAATAATCAATATAATAATTATCATAATCAAAATCCACATCAAAATTAATGACTCAAAAATAAAATAAAAAATTTTATTATTATTATTTTATTTTATTATTATTATTATTATTATTATTATTATTATTATTATTATTATTATTATTATTATTATTATTATTATTATTATTATTATTATTATTATTAGTAGTAGTAGTTAGTAGTAGTAGTAGTAATGGTGGTAGTAATGGTAGTAGTATTATTTGCCTATAATAGATATAGATTATAAGCTTATCATATTATTTATATATCAACAATTGCACATTATTGTATTACTACTATAGTGGGAATAAAATAATAAAAGATAGATCTATATTTATATTGCATTATTTATTAGGTGCCTAGAAATTTGATTAATAGTTTGTAATTAATTAAATTATTAATTATTATTATTTATTATTATTATTATTATTATTATATTAATTATTAATTATTAATTATATTATTATTTATTAATAATTATTATTATTAAAATTATTATTATTTATTATTAATCATTATTATATTTTTGTCTAGAGGAATATAGTAACCTAGCTTATTGGGTGTTAGGATTAATAGCACATTTATACAATTGGATGTAATTATCCGTGATTTCTCTACTTAAATAGTAATCTTGAAATAATGAACACCGTAATAAATAAATAAACTTTATATAGTTGCTATAAACTCAAAAGGACGAAGAGCGTCCCCAATCTGAAGTCCTACTTTTTTGTTAATTTTTTCATTTTTTATTATATTTTGTTATTTTTAATGATTATCATTTATAAAAAACATTCGACAGATATAGTATTTTGATTTGATTTAACTCGACCACACAGAGTTTTGCGCAACATAAACTGAAAGGATTGTTTCTAGTCAATTCGGTAACGATAAAAACCAAGAATTTTGGATCTTAGAACTTGAACTATCACGCTCGCCGCATTTCTTTCGAGAAATAAGTTTCGAACACTTATAATTAAAAAAAATGTAAATGATTCAAGTCTTTAGGAAACTGCGCTGTAGATATTATTATAGTATGAAGTATATATATATAGTATATGAATATATATACTCATATATAAAATTATAATTTATATTATATACTTTATAATTACTAAATAGGAATAAAAATTTGGGTAAACATATAGAATAATATATTAATCTTAAATAACAATATTTATATCACGAACTTGAGGAATTAGTTTATTGAAGATATAAAATGTTTAATTTATCCAAATAAAAATTTGTATTACTAATGTTGTTTTCATTATAATATATTTAAGAGAGAGAATTACATCTGACAAGTAATGCTAGTATATATCATTATATTATTTCAAAAATATTAATAAACAATAATATATAGAAAGGGAATTTGAAGAGTAATATTATTTTTGAATTCTATTGATGTCAAGCTTGTCTAGTGGAAGAAAATGTTTGATGCATTTGGATCATTTCGTATTGAATCCAGAGATGTTAGACGTACGAGAATTCTCGTACATATATGCTAATTGAATTTAGCCTTCGGTATGAGGTACGAGGCAACTCGTATCTCGCACAACATGCAATTTGTCACACGAGTATTTATGATATATTCAGCGCTCATTCTAACCATATGATTATTTAAATATTTATTCTATAAATTATAACAATTCTTATCTAAATTACCAATTACGGGCACCACGCTTTGCCAAACATACTTTCTCTGTAATCACCTTTTCTGAGCTAATTCTTTTATTCTACCAATTTTTAAATCTATTGGCGATGTGGTCTTTTTGACGACACTGCGCCAAACGCGTGAGAAAAAAAATGAAAATATCGTTTTGTTTTCAAAGCTATTGGCGATTTGGCAATATTTGCAGCCTGCTGGATTTTTCATTTAAAACATATCGAGTTAAGGCTCGTTAAATGATTAATAATTGTCTCGTATAGTCGAAGTAGATGATATGAATAACATGTTTTTGTTGTATGCTTATAATGTTGCATTACAGAAGCTAGTCAAAGAATTTTTCGAAAAACTGGATGCTAAGGACTGCAATCTTTTCCTATTATTTATATATGCAAGAGGCTATTCCATATAGGGGTTTTAAGTTTTAACTGTTTTATTTGTGCCACATATATAGTAAGAACAACAGATGAATCGTTCATTTCAAAATTTGCGGTTTTGAGCATTTTTACAAGATAGCCACGAGGAGCCCAATATGGATCTAATGTAGTGTTTTATGTGACCTTTTGCGATCGACTAGGGTTAACGTTTCCAAGAAGTCCCACACGCAGAGCCCGGTCGCCACAAGACACAGAGGCACAATGCATCGTTTCAAGAGTGCCGTTAGGGTCACTAAGTCTAGTGATCACGTATCGTCTACAGTCGAATCGACGCCTTGTCTTTAAATTCACTCTGAGATTTTCAGGGAATTAATAACTAGTGACTCCTGCGACGGCTAGAAATATTTGTTTAAAACAAATCTTTATTAACTCAATATAGAAAATCATGTTTCGGAAAATCTTATGCAATTTTTTTTTTTAATATTTTTAAGACTTTTATATTAATTAAGGATACATCTAAATTTTTCAGGGCATAAGGTTATTCATTATACTGGCCTGCGCATTTGCATTCAAGGTTAAATGAAACCCGACATCCTATGCATCGTGTAATTAATATATATATCGAACGAAATATGTAATATGAGTATAGTTTAACTGGCCTTTCCAAAACAAAAGTAGACTACCCACTCAGTCTTAGAAGTTAATTGGCTTGCTCGCCCGATCGGGTGAGGGGTTATAGAATTTGAAAATATGATTTCTAATGAATCTATTGCTTTAAAGTCATTTAAATCATATTATGCTATATACTAGAGAGTCTGTTCCACATTTTATCATATATTAATTTATGATAAGTGTTTTGACATTGCATAATAAGATTTATAGCAATGTGTCATTTAATTTTTAATAAATTATATAAAATAATAAATTATATATGTTATCAAATAATATATATTATATATACATATTATAACATATATACTATTAAATACTAATTTGCTTTGAAACACACATGCAGTGCTAAACATAAACTATTTCCAGTTTATAACGTAAAATTCGAACAGAGAAGTATTATCAATTTTTCTATTTATCAATCCTAACGGTTTTGTGAATTCTTATATTTTTCTCGTTTGCGTAGGGATGAATCTAAAGATAGTCTTTATTTCAATAATAATATATAGGTTACTGACTAATCTATCCAGTGATTTATAAACTATTAAATATATTTTAGATTTCACTCGGTGGGTATATGAAAGAATGAATAGAAAGTCAAGTATTGTGTTAAAGAACTGAATAGATAAACTATATAGTCATATATATTTATATGTAGCAGATCAACATCCGTGAAAGATATATTACTTATGCTATGTATGACATTCCAAATGTCACTCAATTCCCATAAGGGGAAAGTATTTTTGGTCGGAAAGTATTTATTCGATGGAGTTTCCACGAACCTCTAGAAATCGATGACCACAAAAATCCCATAGCTATACGTTTCATTATAACCTCTTACCAATAGACTACACCAGGAACATGGTAATTACATTGTTTTGACCATCTTGGTAAATTCTGAGGTTTTTAGTAGTGCGTAGAAATTATATGTTTAAGAGTTAGTAGAAACAACAAAATAAAAAATAAAGTCATATAAACTCATACATATAAAGTTTGTACATGTCACTCAAGAGGAATATGAACATTTTTTTTTTCATGTTAATCCTTTTGTTAAAAAATTTTAGTTAGAGGCAAAATTTCTAAAAAAAAATTCTAAATAAAAAGTTTGGCTATTTTTGATTTTAGCGAGGGAGGCGAGCTGAGTCCTATCAGCGCAGGGAAGAACACCATTATGTATACCAGAATATAGAATATTTCTATTAAGTTTCGTGTTAAAGACGATATATTTTACATGACAAATATGCTGGTTGGGCTGCATAGCGAGCACGATATTTTTTTTTCTGGCGAGACACCATGGGTGCGGATACTAAGGACGTTTTCACAACCCTCCATCCCGTAGGGGAAGGCGTGAAGGAACTCCGCACGCCACCAAGTGGAGTAGAAAGAGCGGAGCGTTCGAGCAGCTACGTCCCACCCGGGAGGAGGGGGTTTGCATAGATTTTCAGTACTACCTCTCACCCGTTAGTCCCGGAAGGGCCGAGAGACGCACATCTGATTAATATACTGAACTTACCTGCTAATAATCATCAATAAAATACTAGGTGCGCTAGTATAATCACACCTCACTGGGTGAGTATAATTCATTTTAGTTTAAATAAAAAAAAACATCACACACTACATCTATACATAGAAGTCTCTATTTATTTATAATATAATAAAAAAGGTCTCTAAAAAATAAGTATTAAAAAATAAAAGTATGTATTACAATATAATTATTAACACATTTTTTATATTATGATATTAATTTTTTACATTTTTACCGCTCTAATATTTAATGCAATAGCATTCCAAAGATATGAGTTATCTATTTTCTCAAAGGTAGCTGTTGGCTAATGATTTTGTATTGTGAGATATTAGGATATTGTGGCTCTTTTACTAAGCAGGCTTGACACTGAGATTACACGATTATATTTCGATAACTTATATTACGATTATCGAGTGAATCAGGGCGCGGTCCTCAACAGAAGTTAGTATAATAACCTTTATCACTAAATTAAATTTTAATTAATCATTATTCATAAATAATAAGAATATACATATAAATATAAGATAAAATAGTAGTAAATTTATCGTTTATACCATCAAAATTGTACAGCTGCATTCCGACGGGGTCAGCGGCGGTAGATGTTATCTCAGGTATCTATGATCATCATACAATTATTCTCTATGAGTAATGTCTCTATCATTTATTGGTTTTAAATTTATCATTTTTATTCAAAGTCAAAGCGTTTCCCCGAGTCGATTTTGCCACGGACTGCTCACTCGGCTTTCGACTGAAACGCAAAAAGCTTTTGTTATTAAGTTGAGGCTTTATTGCTTTATATGTAATTATTATATAAGTATATTCAATTTTTAAAAAAAGTTTCTCTTTCTAGAGCCGCCTGTATAAATAGTTTTTGACAACGCAAAATTACTCAAGTACACTTGATAATGAAAATATTAATAAATTAGTATTTAATGTGTATTAATTAATATATTAAGTATCATTTTCTAAGTCACATACTTAAGATTATAATTTTTAAGTCTAATTTGATACTCATTTAATTCTTGACCAAATTATGTGATTTTTAACTCGAGAGATAAATGTAGGTGTGTACTAATTTTTTAATAATAAAACAACAAAAAATATGTCCCACTCTATATGTTTCAATGCTTGCTTTTTTCAACGAAATAAATCATGTTTTCGGAGTTCCAAATTAAATTGTTAATCTATAGATGGATCTTGGTTAAAATCTATACTTAAAATTATGATATCCAGTTAATATTTTATCCCACGTCATACGTAAGCGATGCTGCGAACAATACCACTACGCACACTTTAATCCACATAAAGTTATCGGTTTTCGGAATCAATTGTTTTTGTATGCTTATCAAATATCGATTCATATTATCCTACAACCAGATGGAAGAACCATAATGGAATGAAAACTATAGGTCTATAATGTTTTACTTTTTTTTATATCTATTGTTTAAACACAAATAAGAAAATACATAATACTATCTCCAACATGAGACCTATTGTGCGACTCTCACTTCTTATTTACTATGTTATGGTATAAACTAATTCATATGGTGTTATTTATTTTATTTAAGACTTAAGAATCCTGAAAATTAATGAAATCCTGAATCTATAATAATGGATATAAATTTGAAAAATATCATAAAATAATTATAAAATTTCGAATACTATATATATATAATATAATATATATATATTATTATCTATTATTAATAGTATATATATATATATCTATACTATATTATTATATTATATATATATATATACTATATATATAATTATATTATATATATATACTTACATTAATACATCTACATGTATAGTAGTTATATGAAAAAAAAAGCCATAAAAATACTTAAAGCAGAAAGAGAAAAACTGGATATGAGAGAAGTAGAAGACCAACAACTACAGGAATTTCGGATTTGTGACGAGAGATCGGCCAGATTTAGATAACTTTTTTAAAGAGTCTGTAAAAAAAATAAGCCAATTCAAATACCATTTTTTATAAAAAATAATGCAAAATTAAGCCTATATAGCTACAGGAGTAGCGAATTATTAACAAAAGTTTTAGTGTTGAGTTCTTTTGGCACAAAACATTAAACTGGAGACAACCAAAGATTTTCGATTTAGTTACTGTATCTTGGAAAATTTAAAGTAAGTAGGGAGGAATGCTAAAAGTTGAATATGTATTAAAACCAATTAGCTAGCCTGTTTATTATACGAGAAATGAATTTCGGTTAAGCGTCCGTCGGATCAATATGAAGGAGCTTTCTTCGCACAGTTCTAGGGTGACAAGAATAGCAACCCGGCATTTTACTTTTTTTTGCTTGAGCAACTCTTGGACCAGTGTTGGAAGCTTATGGGCTTGGAAATACGTTCAATTAGACAATCTATTAATCCAAGGGATGTTTAAGAACCAAATTATTAAGATATATGCTGGTGTTCTAATTCAAAAATTTAGTAATTAAATTAAATGATATAGCACTCGACGGATAGCATCGGAAACCAATTGCGCAAGAGAATAATTGTGTTCTCCTTGAGGCACTGCTCTACTAGATCCCAAGTAGTTTTCAAATGCCAGATAGGAAAAAAAATTCACCCCACCAGAGTATATGTATCGTATGACGGAAATAGCGAAAAGCCCAACCTGGAGAGATTATGATTAAATAGGAATCAGGGTGATTATATTAGTATTAAGCGATGAACCGCTAAAAATACTAATACCACGATTTTACTCCACACACTGAGTCTGAACAGAATAAATATAGTAAAACAATTAATTTCATATATATATACAGTTAAAATATCGTTATAGTAATGTCTCCCCTTCCCTCTACTATGCTAATAAATAAGATATATCATAAGATTGACGTTATATTCTGTGTTCTTACATTTATGATAGATCATTTCCCTTATGACTTAAAACTATAAAGTACAGTTACTAATTGTCTTAATTTATATAATCGTTCAAGTACTTTATTACCTTCTATCTACTTCTTAGACTACTATACTATAAAAGAGAATTGCTATATTGATTAATAGTCTTATTCTTTATTACTATACTCTCCTTTCATCACATCTGACTACTACTAACGAGCATAAAATTCGCAGAATGATGATACATAAGAGTATATACAATTTTATCCCAAAAGTAGCATTAAATTACCTTATACTAGCTATTTTTAAGATTCTAAATTAAGACGTCAGTTGGATTAATCATATTAATTTTATATAATCCATAATAGTTTCACGTGAAAATTTTGAGATAACATCAATATTGCCCGCCCGAGAGGAAAATTTTATGAGCGATTGTAAAAGAGTAAAGTTAATTAACTAAAGGTTATAATGCAAAATTATATATAGTTTCATGCATATCGAGGTCAATTAGGGGGGTAATATCTGTTTATTCTACAAATCTAAATTAAAATGAAACTTATTGACTGACTATAGCTTTGTTAATAACACATTTAAATCGTTATTTATAAAACTCGTTGTGTTAGGAATCTTATAATTCCTTGGAATATATTCCATAACTGGAAATCTTGTCAATTTTAATGAACATTTTCCTCCCATGATTTTCATCAAGCTACGTTTGAATAAAAAATGACTAACTTAGGGTTACATTAACGTGGATTTTCTTGTTGACAGCAAATATTTTTGTTAGAGATTTTAAAAATATGTTCTTTGCCAGAAATTTCCAGTAACTTATTCCAACTCTTACTTGCTTTTACTAATAAATTTCATGCATTATATTTATTTATGTGAAAAAGGTTTAAGACCCTTAGTGACAATAAATAACTTTATAATCTAGAACTACTTAATTTAAGCGATATTCATATAGAATATATTTATCTAGGAAAGAATAAATATTAATTTAATTAGAAAATATATATTTTAAAACTCTATTATATAAATTATTTTCAATTGTTGCTTATATATAGAACTCCGTGTATTAGGAAATTAGGCATATTATTAAGTGGAGACACTCCAAAAATTGTAAGTTAATTAAAAAAGATTGCAGGGAGTGAATAAGAATAGATTGAAAGTTGTTGAACAGGAGGCGTTAATTTAGTAAAAGTTTAGAAGAAGTTTGTAATAACTAGTAATGGTATTAGTAAGCATAAGATTATCATAAGAGAGTAAAGGTTGATATAGACCTATCAGACTTTCAACCAGTAAAGTGTAATCATTAGCATTAATAAAACCAGTAAAGGTGAAGCTATTAAGCTTTCAACTCAAGTAAAGGTTATAAAGCTATTAGCTGAAGCGAACCTCATGGGTTAATAACAGGAACTTAAAAATAAAATTTAGTCTGAGAAAATGGTACAATTAGTTTAAATAAGCATTTACAAAACAAAGTATAATACAAAAATTATTTTTTATAAGGTGAAAAAAAAATATAAAAATAAGAACACCAATTTGTGTTTAGAATTAATAACAACTTTTCATTAATAATATATATATAATAATATAATATATAAAATATAATCATATAATACTTATATATATATATATATATATATATATATATTAATATATTATATAATATATATATTATTATATATATATATATATATTAGTATATAATTATAATATATATTATCTATATATATATATATATATATATATATAATATATATATTAATATATATGGTCAGCCTCTAGAAGAGCCAATCATACCCATATCTCAAAAAACTTACAACAGCTACCAGGAAAAAGAATACATTGCTGGAATGCTGTGCCCTAACTTAGGCGAAAAGGCAAAAAAAAAAAATAAAAAAAAAAAAAAAAAAAAAAAAAAATTTACATCTCTAAAAACTAACGTCTAGCTACTCAAGCACCTGAAATAATATACAGTTTTGCTGAATCCTGTGTTAAAATTTGGATAAACATACAAATAGCACTTCAATAAGAGTATTACAGCCGCATCGCAAAAAAAATTTAAAAAATAAAAAAATTATTGTTAATAATTATAGTAATATGATTAGAGATCCTATTTTAGAGACCTTTTATTGGACGTTACTGTTAAAATTAAATTTGACTAAATTTTGCTTTATTTTTTTCTTAATCTAAGAATACCCCAAGAGGTATACCGTTAACCGATGGCAGGATCGGGTGGTTCTTCTCGGCCTTCCGTCGGAACTACGGGTAGGGCACTAATTCCCCCCCTCCGGTTAGGGTCTCCGGAACCCCGCCTCTTTGGTATTTGGGTGCTTTATCGCGTTTACGACCGTGTTTCCATCTCGCCGTCCTCCCCTACGGCGTTATGGAAATCGTTTCCTACGGCCCCCTATCGCGCGATCTCGCAGTTCTTGTGTCCCCATTCCGCGCATCCCGCTTCCGTCTCGCTCGAGCCTCACTCTCCCCTAATTGATCTTACGTTTAAGCCATCTCATAGACATACCTTTACAAAATAACTATATATATATATAGTAATATATATATATAATCCGGCATTTACTATTTTGTACATATATATATATATATATTAAATCCTTAAGCACTTACCATATAATTAATGTATAGTTATATATAAAACATTACGCAACCACTCAATCTATACTCTTTTATTAGGCAACTTAACCTTATTATTATTATTTAATATAGTTAATAGTGGTAAATAATACTACTGACAAAACAGTCGATATATATTTATACATATAAATTGTTTGACGTACATTATATATAATTCACTCTGGAATATATATATATATATATATATATATTTTGTCCCTATATAATTACTATACATATATCAAATTTAATATATATATATATATATAGTATATACTATATTTTATTAAATTAATATAATATATATAATATTTTATATATAATATATTAATATATAATATATATATATATATATATATTATATATATATATATACATTATTGTACCTAGCCCCTCTCCCCTCTCAAAAAAAAAATTAGCCAATTTTTGTTTAATTTTTTTTTTGTTTTATACATTTTACCATAAACCAAAATTTTACATAAAGGATATCCTAAAAATAATGTATTTCTCCTAATTTCCTTGTAGCTTTGTTAAGATTCGAAATATTTATTTTTTATTATTATTTTATTTTTATCTTATTTTTTTTCTTTTATTTTTTGTTGAGGTAAAAAATTTTTACCTTTGCGCTATGAGATTCCAGTATCACAAATGTATTCCCTTTTACCCATAGTTTAGTACCTGTTGTATTTGAGTATTGAGTATTGGTGTAGTACATCTTCTATATGAAGAAATATAAATATTTTTCCCTTCAATATTTTCCTTCTCCACACAATAATCACATGGTAAAACGATTTTTAAAAATGTTGGAGGGTTTCTCATAAGCATGGGTAGTTTATATTGATTTTCATTTTTTTAAGAGGAGACCCCAAATCATTTCTTATCTTTCTATCCTTTAAAAGGATGTTTTGTTGTAACCATAAACTTAAATTTAGGGAAGATTAAATATTCACAATATTGCCAAATGGCAATAGTTTCACATCATAAATTTCCATTAGTATATAGTTTATAAAAACAAACTTAAATTATACACTAAATACTTATAGTCTAAAACTACTTAATTTAAGTGTATTATAAAGAATCGACCAATCTTCGTCGAATGGCCAGATACTACTATCATACGCACTATAAGCTAGGAAAATATATTTTAAAGCAGTAATAAAATAAATTCATGTTGCCCAAAATATTTAAAAAAGAATCGTTTAAGGTCCTTGTATTTTAAATACTTATAATGTAGATATTAAAAAATATATAAGGAATACCAACATTTCATACACTATTTTTTTAAGGTTCCTGTATATTCCTTAAGGACCCATTAGCTTTCAACCAGTAAAGGTGAAGCATTAGCTTTCAACCAGTAAAGGTGTAAGCATTAGCTTTCAACCAGTAAAGGTGAAGCATTAGCTTTCAACCAGTAAAGGTGTAAGCATTAACTTTCAACCAGTAAAGGTGTAAGCATAATTAGCTTTTTCAACCATTCTTTTTACCTCATATCGAATGATGCTTTCAACCAGTAAAGGTTGTATGATCAAGCATTTACGCTTTCACCATTAAGTGATTGACAGCATTAGCTTTCAACCCAGTTCAAAGGTGATTAAGCATAAACTTTCACGACCACAAGTAATAAGGTGTATAAGCATTATATACCTATAGCTAAAACAGTTTAAACCTGTTAGCATTAACATATAGTAAATCAACCAAGTATAAGCGAAGCATTAGCTTTGTCAGCCAAAGTAAGGATCTGTGCGTCTCGACATACAAGCTTAGTTAGCCTTCATATCCATAGTATAAAGGTGATAGCATTAGCTTCAACCTAAGTTAAGGCTCGATTAGTTAATTATGTATTTAACTTTCAACCAGTAAAACGGTGTAAGCATTAACTCTTCAACTCCAGTTTAATTTTGTGAAGATCATTTTTTACCTCATATCAAATACGATATTTCAGTCTTAGTAAAACTAGAAAGAGTCATTAGATTTGAGACACGGTTTAAAATCATTATATTTACTAGATTTAGCGTGTTCAACCAGCGTCAATATCTGTAAGCATTAGCTTTCAACCAGTAAAGGTGTAAGCATTATTAGCTTTCAACCAAAGGTAGACAGTAATGTAAAAGCATTAGCTATAGTCAAACCACGGGTGAAAGCGTGAAAGCATTAAGCTCATTTCCACCCCTACACGGTGTGTCATTAGCTTTCAAACCAGTAAAGGTCGTGTATCAGCGCCATCTCGCTCTTTGCAACCAGTAAAGAGGTCCTCTAGTAAGATTACTGTAGCTTTCAAAAACCAAAGAAGCAGTACGCATCTAGCCTGTGGACTCTTCACAACCTTTCAGTAATACATGGTTGTCGAAAGCTTTAGAACTTTTCATACTCGAGTAAAGGTGAAAGCATTAGCTTTTCAACCAGTAAAGGTTGATATTGTCAACAAGTCATTTAAATCTTTTAAAATACAACCAAAAAGGAAGAAAAAAAAAGCATAATAAGCTTAAACGTGTTGTTTGAACCTTCTATTTTACCCTCGAGTAAAAACTCTGAATCAAGACTTATTTCGCAGCTTTCCTGAATAGAGTGAGGAATACAGAAAAGAAGAGTATTATTTGATATGATGGACACGGTTTAAAGTCATTAAATATACTTCACTAAGATTTGTGTACATACTCAGAATATGAAGATTTTTCCTTAATTATAAAGATGCGGTAAAATACGAAATATTCGGATGGAATTTTCATCTTACTCCTTCCCATTTTTTCCAGTTTAAACGTGTTAGGAATTTTTGCGTTATTCTTATCATATTTGAAAGAAATTTATGTCACTCGTGTCAGTATTTGCTTTTTATTTTTAAGATGTGAAAAGTTATACTCTTTTATTAAGATACTCTCGTCTCGTGACCTCATCATCTACTCATCTCATACTGACTCTCTTCTTCTCTCTCTCTCTCTCTCTCTCTCTCTCTCTCTCTCTCTCTCTCCATCTCGTCTCTCTCTCTCTCTCTCTCTCCTTCAATTTCTTTAATAAACTTATCTTAATACTTATATTTTTTTATGCAAAATTATATATATTATAGCTTTATTGCAGCAATATACCAAAAAACATATTTCTAAAATTTTTTTTAACAAATTATATCTAAAATACTTCCTTATTAATTAATATGAAACCAGATTATATATATATATTTTGAAAATTTTTCATATATATATAAATAAAATTTAATGTATGTTTATGAACTAATGAGAACTATTTGTAAAATCAAGTTAAGATTTTATTTATATATATATATTATATGATTTAGTATAAAAATGTTAAAGATTATTTCTTTACAAATTCTATCGAACGTGAGTTAATCTAGTCTCGACTGGAAGATTAGAATATTGAAGTCATTGGAAAGCATAATACAATTATATATATATATATATATATAATAAATATAATATTATATAATATATATTAAATTTATATATATATAAATATATTATATATATATTATAATATAGTATAATATATATTAATTATATTTATCATTATATTATATAATATATATTATGTGTTATGTTATATATAAATAAATAATATTATAAATATTATATAATTTTATTGTTACGTCATACTCTATACGTGTTATGTTCTATTGATTAAGTTATGTCAAGCGGAAAGATAACGATAGTTCTAAGCTCATATTAGAGACATAAAGCTTATATATGATTAATATTCGCCGTACCGCTGTTGTAAATTACAATTTGATTACTCAATGCATACACGAGATGAGAATATTTCAACATTTATCTGTGTAAAATGATCAAAAACATATAGTAGGGGATACTACTTAATCTATATATAATAAAATAAAAAAATATCGATTATTTTAAATAGATATATTTTAAAAAAAAAATTTATTTATTATTATTTATTAGCTATTTTTTATCTATATATTAACAACACAACGATATTATATATATATCCATCATTTGCGTCCTATTACTACCTGTTTTAAGATGCGTATTTGATATTGGATTATATATAATCAAATTATTTTACTTTTAAAAACCAAAAGATCTATCTACCTCTCTATGACAAGACTTTATCTATGAAAGAATTGGTATTCTTTTTACCTTGTCTGAAAAGAACTAAATGCCGCACGAATATAACAAATTAGCTTATTTATCATATAATTTGTTCATTGGTGGTATAGGACTAAGGTTTTCACAATATAAACACAAGAAAGATTTGGTAGATTGTTACTAAACCTCTTTTATGTGTGTCGTATCTATAAACCAAGTATATTCTCCTCTGATGTGCGCTTGCTTCTTTAAAAAAAATTTATCTTTTAACTTGCTACTCTTAATACCAAAAATAATAATTAATCCGTTTATTTGTGTAATTGTGGATTGAACTCATTAAAGGGAATTCTTGTTAATCAGTGTTCGTCCTTTGGTAAAGCTACTAGAAGGAGATCAGTGTTTTTTGTCCTTTTTTCCATGATGTTTTTTAGGCATAATTAACTCAAGCTTTTCGATATGAAGGAGTGTCAAAAATTCTTAATTTTTAAATGAGGAGACACTCCACTATATCACATTTTGGTGTGTAAAATTCTATTAGAAGACATCGTTTCTCACAATAGAATGTATCGATGGATGCATTGATTTATTATGAACTGAAGCGGATTTTAGAATGTTTCTCTAGTGTCCTGACAATTATCTCAATCAGTTCGCAATTGCTTTTTTATATGGTCCTCTCTAATCTTTAACACTGATTGCTGACGCTGTCACGCATCACTATATCTAAAATCACTAACATAGACATCAGACTACTGTACATACACCAAAATGAGCTCATCCAAGCACCCCTATACACATAAATATGCATTTCATCAATGATAATGAGAGTGTGCGAAATTGCTTTTCAGAAAACAAAACAGGTCACGAGTGTTAGAGCCAAATAAGTTGTTATTATCGAGAAGCTCACATGACACACCAAAAGAGATATATATATGTGAGACGCAAAATTTAATTAGATAAATCTTATGCACATCGTATTGAATAACACATTACAGCAGATAGAATTAAAGGCTTTAGTAGCTGTATAATCTTTAAAAAATATACCTAGTATATCATTGACTCATAAGACTCAATTCTCTGCTAGATTACCTCTATAAAAATTAACAAGTTTAAGTTTAATAGAAGAATTTTGAGAGTTATGACATTGATATTTAGATTTGGATTTTTCCTGAGTCCGCCTATACTATAATGTTTCAAAGGTCGTGTGATACAGAACCATGTCCATTTTGTATCCTTTCGTGATACATATTACTAGTACTTTCAAAATAAATTCTATCCCAAATAGTTCTTTCTAATTAAAAGTTATTTACTTCTGCGTGTTGGTCGACTATTGCTTCTGTCTATTAGTGCACCTCACGGCACACGCGAAGTTGTGTATCAAATAAGTGTTCTCAACACACAACACAGTTAGTGCGCTAAACGTACCTCGTCTCACACAAGTAATTTACTATCTGCATCGATATTGGAAGGAAGAGCCATTACAAGTGAATGAGAAACAGCTACAGGAGTGCGTCACACTCTATTAAATATTAGTATTCGAAGCAGCAAGTTGAACCACTTCTTGAGAGACTGGTATTCATTATATGCTCTTATGCTATTTGCGTTCCATATAGAGCCACTCACGTACTAGAGCTTCACAAAGTATTAATTTACTGTAAAATTTCAACCTTCGTGGTTTACTGTCTTAGTCAAAGATTCTCCCTCCTGTTGATTTCAACAGATTACCTAAAAGACTGCTCTACCACATATATGCCAATCTTGTATCAAACGATGTGTTCCACCGCATATTCTCGCAATATCCTCAAAGAATTATTAAAAAACACATGTACTCTTCAACAATTAATATTCACATATCAGAATGACTTTGACTCCCAATGAAAGTTTTCTATAGTGAGTGAATACTAGGTCTCTAAAGTAAACTTAAAATAGAGCTCAACACAAATATACAAAAAGCCTATCAAAATATTTTCAATGGTATATAGAAAGATGATTAAGAATGTAATAGGGATCTATCCCCTGGAAAACACACACCAATATTTTTGACTTACCGGCGCTCTCATCTTTTGGAGTATTAGATCACAGTATTTACAGAATTCATATATTCACTCTAGAATACTGAAGATCTGATTTGAGAAGCTAGGAATGCTCTTTATGAAACTAGGACTTAAAAATGAATAACACATATATCAAACATAAATATATATATACTTAGGGGGGGTCTATCAGCAAGTCAGATGGTTACTATATGACAATTTTAGGAATCCTCCCTACTTGATAGTATCTCGTAAGATTGAAATCTGTTTCTGAAAATCAAATCATTAACACATGGTATATTTGATATCACCAAAACAATTGGATCATGCAGAAAAACGACTGAAAAAATGAACAATATCTATCGAATTAAAAAAGACCTATCAATAAACCTAATAAGTCCTTCTAAAAAAATATATTGATATAATTAAATATTTCATAAGATATTAGATGAAATAATGTAAATCGACCACGACCGGAAATCATAGTTAACAGTTAAAGATGGCTAATATCCTAGCTATTTCTATTATAGAGAATATGTATGCAAGATGCGAACCTCTCACACTAATATGCCACTCTTAGAGATGCTTCTTAGTCGATAATAGGAGAGTGTAAAATAGTGTGTAATTCACTCGTTTTATAGTGTTTTACTTGTGCGTACTCTCAAAAATGAATATAAATTAAGTGAAATATATATATCGTATACTAAAGTGTGTCAGACTAATATGGTTTATTGAAAGTAAGGTCTTATATAGTATTTTATAAGAGTAGTAATAATATTATCTATATGTAAAAAATAATTTATTTTTATTTTTATTAAATTTGTATTATAACATTTTCTAGCCGCTTTATTGCTTAGACTGTGGTGGCGAGAACCTGAGAAGAAATATTACTATATGTACAATAACCTTATGTGACAATGGAATGACGGAACCAGAGGAATGCTAACTGGACTTCGGTCTCTCATCATTCAATAGGCTCTTTTGAGACCTCCAGTCAAATACTCTATTGGGGCTTAATCATATATGACCCTTAATAACATAAAGATTGAGAATTCAAGATATATATATATATCTAACATATTTAATAAATACTTAACATAAGATTTTAAAAGACATATTAGTAAATAATGGTAAACCTTTCGTTGAGTTACTATTTTAGGTATACACAATTATATATATATTAATCCGCTAATTATGTAAGGTGCACAGATCGTTATAGTAATAAAGGATATAGTGATGTCGGTTGGCACCGTGACTACCCGCCTTTCCTTTCCCAGAAGCAAACTACAACACACACCTAACTACACATACACACACTCGACACACACACATCACACACACACACACACAAATCATACACACTCACACACACACATCAATATATATATATATAATATATATATATATATTAAATATATATATTATTAATTATATATATATATATATATTATATATATATATTATATATATATATATATATTATATAGTATAGTATGTAATTATGCACAACAGCATTTTACCATCATTAGTATGAGATTTACCAACTCTATTAAATTTTCCATCTGAATGACGGATTCCAGAAGCCTGGAAATCTGGAATGCTGGATATGTTATATTGATTATATTATTTTTCAGATACGAATGTATATTATTTTTTTTATCGTATATAGATTTTATTTCGTGAGTATAAGCCTAAGCCTTAAGCCTGGAGCTCACGGAGCCTATAATCGATCGACGCGTTATTTTACCGTGCAAGTTCCCGCGATTTTATTCGAGATTATCTCAATAGCGTTTTATTA
>JABUQX010010491.1:0-5000 GCA_015478945.1 Trachelipus rathkii
GTACAACTATTATGTACCTAATAATAAAACTAACCTAGTAAATACATGGGGTTTACGGCCCATCATTACACGATAGTTTCTAAACCTATTACACAACAATAACAATTTGTATTAGTAAACTATTACAAAAGGCAGAACAACGTATATTCCGCGTGATATTAGAGGTAACACTACCATATTAAGAATCAGAGAATAGGACTGAATCTTATGACCCTCAATAATATTTTGCAAATATAAAAAATACAAAATTTAAATTATCGGAACCACAACGGATTATTAATTAGCAAAATTCGAAGGAATTCATGAGCAATTCGCAACCTACAGAGACCTCTTTATTCCTACAGTTTCTTAATAACTTGGCACTCATATACGGAAATATATCCGTTGTTGCACCATTAGCGAGACAAACACACGCACGCACACACACACGCATGCGCACGCACCAAATACATAAATCTATCAATTATACATATATAATATTTATTCATGTATATATATATATATAATACTATATTATATATATATATATATATATTATATATATATTATATATATATATATACGGTATATATATATATATATATATAAATATATATATATTAATATATATATATATACCTATATATATTATAATATATATATTATGAGACCTGTTACGTGTTATAGGAAGAAATGGTAGGGAAGAATGGTCATTTTGAAATTTTAAAAAAATAAGTAAAAAATTAAAAAATTGCAGAGCATTAATTAAAAGCATTTTATACAGCAACTTTTAGATGCTAAATGATGGCATGGCACATTGGAACGCGGAAATGAATGCATAGTTTAAGGGAGTTTCCCCCCTTGCCCCACCGACCGTGAGTGCTGAAATATAAAATATATCTTTATTCTTTAGTAACAAAAGTAATATATAAGCTATAATTTTTTTAAAACAAATTGAAGCATCTGGCGAATTTTTTTTTTTTTTTTTTTTTTTTTTTAAAAAAAAAATTGCGCACCTCACGGGCATAGCACTATTCAAAGGAGGGGAACTTCTCTAGGTTAATCCTACCTAGGATCGAACCCGCGACCCTTGCCATGCGATCCGTCGCCTACGTTTGAGCCCGAAGTTTCATTCTGAAAATCAGTGCAGAATCAGCTGTGTGTCTTATAATTGATAATTTCGTCCAATAGTTATAAATATGATATTTTGAGGCACATTTTCAATATAATTAAAAACAGTTGTCACAGAATATTTATAAGTACATTATTTCATAACTATCTATAAAAAAAAAAAAAAATAAAAAAAAAAAAAAAAAACATTCCTATAACAAAGCATGGCCATGATACACCAAAAATGTACCGAATAAAAGTACCGATGTTTTTCGGTACCGGTACACATAAATTTGATTGGGCGATACCGTTACATCGGTACTTTTCAAAAGTGTTGGGCGATACCGGTATCGGTACAAAAAGTATCGCCCGATACATGTACCCGGTACATGTACCCGGTACATGTACCGCGGTACTGCCCATCTCTGTATATATATATTATATATATATATATATATTATATATATATATATATATATATATATATATATATATATATATATATATATATAGCGTTATTATATTCATTTTTAAATTTTTTTATTTTTATTTTATTGTATCACACATAAAAAAAATTAAATATGCCAAATTTTCAAAGATCGCTTTGTACACTGGTTTTGTAATATATCTGTTGACTATAGTCTTCCCTTTCCTCGTGATTTGTAAAGTAACCTATGCTGTAAATGCTGTAAAGTGCAATAAAGTGAAGTTTCAGATCAGTTCAGTATAAGAAAACCCTATAACATTATGCACAACTTTGAGAATCTAACTTTTTTTCCTAAAGACTTCAGTCATTTTTTGTTTTTTTAAACATTATTTTTTTTAGAATCTTTGCTATGATTTTTATAAAAATTTGTGATACTTTATTTTTTTCTTAACTTTTATTTTTTATTTTTTTAAATAATAAAATTTATTTTTTTTTTTTTTTTAATTATTTTTATAAAAATTTTGAATGGGGTTTCTGCTCTACTATTACCCAACTTTGGACTGGTAAATGATCCACAATTACTGAGTTTTGGCAGTGGTATTTTAGTCCTCTTACATGGGGATAAGAAAGATATTTAAAAAAAAAAAAAAAATCAGAAAAAAAATATATCAATATTTTGTCAGATTACACTAATCTCAACTATTCTCTATTTTTGTTTTTTTTATACTGTAATTTATTACAATTGATTTAGAGTCTATGCTGTGATTTTTATAAATATTGGTGATGGAGCAGTTCTGCTCAACTATTACCCAAATTTCTTGTTTTTGTTGTTTGGTAATAATAGTGCAGAGGGGTGTAACCCATGATTTTTATAAAAATCACAGGATATAGCCTCTCTTAAAAAATAATAAAGAAGAATAATGAAAACGAAAATCAGTGCTCTCTTTAGAAAAAAAAATTACAGCCTCTCTAAGTTGTTAAAACTCCCATAGACTTTTCATTTTTGATCCATCAAGGTTAAGTCTCATTTCAGGCCCTCTAGTTCAGGATATGATATGTTTTGTTAGGTATACACAGAGAAAATCTATACTTAACAAATAATATCACAACCTGAACTAGGATGGCCCTAAAATGAGCCCGAGGCCCACTAATTTTTTTTAATAAGATAGCCTATAAGGAAAATTTTAATCTTTAAGAGGCTTGTTTACTTTTTTCTAAATGACAAATCCCATTTATATTTTTTTTAAGCTTCATTATTATCTTTTAGAGTAGCGTCGGGTGGGTGACCGGGGCCCGCCTCTTTAGGAGGGGTTATTCGTACCACTTAACATAAAATAAAAAAAAAATAAAAAATTTTTTTTTGCTCATTTAATAGCCACGCGGTAGTTCTACTACAAGTTTTATTTAGATCATTCTTTTGAATCTCTAGAAAGTTTTTATATTTTAAAAAAATAATAAATTAGGGTACAAAATGCCCTTCAATAGAATTTCACTTTTGAAAAATGTGATTTTTTTTAACTTCGTTATAAAATGAAATATTGTGGATGGATTTTAATTATTTTTTCAGTGTATACGACTCGAGTATGTTAGCTTTAAACTGGCCAAAAGAAATTTTTGATCCAAATAGGTATTGTGGCAAAATTACGGGGCCCCAACTTTGGTCTGATTCACCCGCAAAAAAATGATGAAGGGGTGAATCGGACCACCATGTTTTTTGTATTTTACGTATTATTATTGACATTTTATTACGTATAATTAATTTAAATATAATAAATAGTTACTTATATTAAGTAAAAATTAAAATAAAAAATGAAATTTATATAAAAAATATGAACTCAAAAAGTGTCAAAATTTTTGAGCGGAGAGGGGTGAATCGGACCACCTTATTTTTATTCTATTTATGATATTCATTATTGACATTTTTATTACTTATTACGAATTTTAATATGATAAATAATTATTATATTAAGTAAAAATTAAAATATAAAATTGAATTTATATGTAAAAGAGGAATTTAAACAGATGGTCCGATTCACCCCTCAATGGTGGTCCGATATACCCCTCCAAGGTGAGGGTGACTGAGCATTATTCAAACTTTAATAAAACTATTATTATTAGAATTACATTATTATTTTTTTGATGTGATTTATGACCTTACTATAGGGCCTCGGATTTTTCAACACAAAAAAAAATTCCAAAAAGTTGCACTAGGGGGAAAGTCGGGAGGACAGACTTATACCTAAAGTTGTCCAAGTCACCCTGCCTGACGCTATATCCTGTGATTCTTAAAAGCAAAATTTTTGGTACTAGTAGTACAGAGGGGTGTCACCCCCGATTTTAATAAAAATCACAGGATATACCCTAAAAAAATAATAATGAGTAATGAAAATGACAATCGTCGCTCTCTTTAGAAAAAAAAGTTACAGCTTCTCAAAGTTTAAAATTTTCCCATAGAATTTTCTTATAATTTTTTTTTTTTAAATCACAGGATATACTCTATAAAAAGTAATAATGAAGAATAAAAAATTAAAACAAAATGACTGACGTCTTTAGGAAAAAAAGTTACACCTCTCAAAGTTAAACATTTTCCCATAGGTTTTCTTATAAAAAAAAAATTAACGGGCCTTGTGTTCATTTTAGGACCATCCTAGTTCAAGTTATGATAAAATAAATTAAATATACACAGATTTACTCTGAGTAGTATACTTAACAGAACATATCATAACCTGAAGTAGAAGCCCTAAAATGAGACCTAACCTGGATAATTCGACAATGAAAAAGTCTATGGGAGTTTTAACAACTTTGAAAGGTTGTAACTTTTTTTCCTAAAAACGTCAACCATTTTTGCTTTTTTTATTCTTCACAATTTTTTTTTAGAGTTTATGCTGTAATTTTTATAAAAATCTGTGATATAACGGTTCTGCTATATAATTACCCAATTCTTTTCCACGAGGTTTATCAACAGAATCCTCGCTCTATGCCAGCCCCTCAAAGCAAGCACCCAGAGTCTCGTAATATTTAAATTCACCATTTCATACTGGTTAAACTCAAAAGGCTATCACAGTTCCAATCCTGACCACCAGGAGGCACTCTTGCAGAGCTTTGTAGGTGTGCACTTGAGGGTATGAATGTTCGCCCTCTTACACAAGTGTACACTTTTACATTATACATACACAAAGATTCAACAAATAATTGTCCATATATATATATATATATATATATATATTATTTATATATATATTATATATATATAATTTAATATTTACATTATAATATATATATACTATATATATAATATACTATATATATATATAGAGAGAGAGAGAGAGAGAGAGAGAGAGAGAGAGAGTTTAGAAGTGGTAGAGGATTTGTGGATCAAATCTTTACATTGAAACAAATGATTGAGAATATGAGAGAAAAGAAGAAGAATTAATTGTGTTTAGGTTTTATGGAGTTGCAACAGGCGTATGATAGGATTAATAGG
>JABUQX010010491.1:10000-29260 GCA_015478945.1 Trachelipus rathkii
TTATATTATATAATATATATATATATATATATATATATATATATATATATATATTATATATATATATATATATATATTTTTTATATATATATATATTATATTATATATATATATACTATATATACTATTATTATATATATATATATATATATATAATCTATATATATATATATCTATTATTTATATATTATATATATTATATCATATTATATATAATATATATATATTATATATTAGAAACATTAGTATTATTATTATAATATATTAGTAATATATATTAGTTTTAGTATTATAATATATTAGTAATATATATTAGTATTATTATTATAATATATTAGTAATATATATTAGTAACACCGAGTGTGTTTGAATTACGGTATATGAGCAAAATAAAAATATATGGAGACCAAAGATCATTTAGAAAATATATTTGATGAAATGCGTTTATGAAATATTAACATTTAAGTCTAGAATCTCACCGTAAAATACACAAAATCAAAGCCTTGGCAACTAGGATTCTATAAAAAATTAATAAACTTTTTTGAAAGTTTTAAAATCTAATTTCCTCAAGACGTTTAATCGAAGATTTTTCTCCGATTTTAAACCAGAAAGTAGAAATATTCTATTTTTTTTCTAAAATAGTAGTTAATAGTTATTAAAATAGTTAAGGTTGTATTTTAAGGAAAGATTTGTTATATAGGGGGGAAAAATATGTTTTCTATATTTCTTAATATCTTCCTCATCACATAATCTTTGAAGATATTTTCGTATTTTTTTATATACAGGCGATAAAGAGTAAATAATATAATAAAACGTAAAACTTTTAAAGATAAAACATAATTTATTTACATATTACCTATTAAAATCACAATATGTAGTTAGGATATTACTTTTTGGTATATTCCATCAATAAGGAATATGTATACATTTTGCGTTTCCTTGAAACAATAATAAGACTTTTATTTATAATAAAAGTATAAATTTTTTTGAATTTTAGAAAAAATTATAAAAAAAAATGATAAAATAATTCAAAAAATATAAAACGTAATAATGAGTTTAATCAATAAGTTTTCGTGATTAATTTGAATAGGTGCAAGCAATGTATGCAAGAGGTACCGAGTTCGATGTGCCGCCACTGATGATATATATATATATATATATATATATTATATATATATATATATTATATTATAATTATATATTATATATATATATATTATATATATATATTATATATATATATATATATTATATATATATATATATATTATATATATATATATATATCCAACACTTTTCCTAACTACGCCACCTTTTCCCACCTGCCCCACCTTTTTCCACCCTAGCCCACCTTTTCCCACCCTGCCCCACCTTTTTCCACCCTATCTCACCTTTTCCCCAGCCAATCCCACCCCATGCTTTTATTGTTACTATTTTTCCCATTATTTTTTTATTTACTTAATATTTATGATCTAAAAACACAAAAGTTTCCATCAATGTTGAATTTATGCAATGTTAGTTATTAGTTATTTACAATTTCATATAAGAATGTTGTTAGTTCTTGTTGGAAAATTTTCTAGTTGAAATCCTGTATTTGCTTGATATATATGTACCGTAAATATATACGTATATATATATATATACTATATATATATTATATATTATATATATATATATATACTTATATATTATTATATTATATATATATATTAGAAATATATAGATATATATATATTATAATATATATATAATATATATTTTAATTATATACAAGAGAGAGAGAGAGAGAGTGAGTAGAGAGAGAGAGAGAGAGAGAGAGACAAAGATAGAGAAGAGAGAGAGAGAGAGAGAGAGAGAGAGAGAGAGAGAGAGAGAGAGTTTTATTTTAACAAAATAATTTTATGTGTATATTTATTTATAATATTTTTTGCATTTTTTAGATTTTATTGGGTTATTTTTGCCTTTATCGCTTTTTATTTTTTTGGACCACAATAAAATAATAATAATGCTGATATATATATATATATATTATATATATATATATATAGTATATATATACTATATATTATATATATATATATATTATATATATTATAATATATATTATATATATATATATATATATATATATATATATATAGCGATGGGATTACTCCCCTTTTGGCATTTATGGTGTGTTAAACCCCGCAATACTTCTTAAACAATTTACATTGCGTCTCCCCTTTTCCAATTTTTCATAACAATAAAAATAAAATCGAATAAATACTAAATTAAATTATATTTAAGACTAATATATAAGATTAAAATTACTTCGAATGGGAATGCAGTGATTGTATATTCTGGCACAAAAGGTTAAATCTAGGCAAGATATTGGTGATGGCGGGTCTCAATATAATTTCCCTGTCTTTCAGACTTGATCGATGCTTTGTTTTAACAGAAGTTAATGTCGAAAAATTCGATTCAAACAGATACGTGGAGAGAGTGGGAGAAGTGCTGTCATAGCTAGTTTTGATATTGGATATTATATTATTGGATATTATTAGATATTATTGATATTGGATAATATTGGATATTCTGATTTAACGTCAATCCAGTAGGAGTTAAAGTTCTTTTTTTTTTTTTAAATCTATTGTTAGAGTAAAATCGCTTGCGAGTTCTGCCAACTCTATTCGCGCTTTTAATGAGAAATGATGTACTTTTTCTATCTACACATTAAATGTGTTTTGAATCCAGTCGAATTGGTTGATATCTAATTCTGCAGCAAAATATTTTTTGGATTTGGTGACGTTACAGATTTGTCGTCCTATTCTGGTGCACGGGCTTCTTTCTTCAATAATTTCTGCAACCTTCCAGGTCTTTTCTCTAGTTTCCGCTTCGCCGAATACCAAGTCTTTGGTTCCTTTTGTTACGCCCTTTCTGGTATTTTGCTAAAAAGGTGTCAACTCTGACTTTGCTTCTTCCTCTTCCCCTCCCATAGTGCCTTATTATAAGTGCCATCTTGCCTTCTGCTGAAGCTGAACTCGTCGATCAAACCTTTGCTTCTAATTCCATTTTTGACAATTCCGGAGCCATTCCTTTTTCTCCACCCTTCCAACTCATTATTGCCTAACATTGTAATTTTTATTTAATATATTTTTCTATGCTCTCTCTCTCTCTCTCTCTCTCTCTCTCTCTCTCCTCTCCTCTTCTCTTCTCTCTCTCTCTCTCTCTCTCTTCTATCTTTCTTTGTTTATATTTTTTCTCTCTCTCTCTCTCTCTCTCTCTCTCTCTCTCTCTCTCTCTCTCTCTCTCTCTCTCTCTCTCTCTCTCTCTCTCTCTCTCTCTCTCTCTCTCTCTCTGAATGAATGGTCATGAAGGTATTCCTCTGTTGCTATTAAACTTGTGCCATGAGTTCGCTTCTTTCCTTGGCAAATTGTTGCGTTTCGGTCTTTCCACCTCGACCTTCCCTTCAACCTGTTGCGAAAAAGGGGACCCCCTCTCAACCCTCTAACTATCATCCTATCGCTTTAACCTCCCCTCTTTCTAAAGTTTTCGAATCTATCCTCAAGAAGAAGATTTAGAAACATCTTAACTCTATCTAAATCGTCTGATCGCCATTATGTCTTTCGTAAGAAACGCTCTACTGGTAAAGAGAGAGAGAGGAGAGAGAGAGAGAGAGAGAGAGAGAGAGAGAGAGAGAGAGAGAGAGAGAGAGAGAGAGGAGAGAGAGAGAGAGAGAGAGAGAGATCTTCTTTCTCTTCTCTCTGATTCTTGGTCCTCTGCTATTCGGTATTTCGGTGAATCTTTTGTTGTGGGGCTAGACATATGGAAAGCATTCGATAATGTCTGCAACCACTCTGATTTCCTTTACATTTTACTTTGCCTCTACACATACTGAGAGCTCTCTATTGAATCTGGAACAAACGTCGATTTCTACACTTTCTTTTCTATTCCAACTCTTTTACTAACTTTCACCTATGACCTTCCGATCTCCTATTATCACTTTGTCAATGACTTCACCATTCATTATTCCGTCCATTTTTGGAGTCGACCCACAAGACAATAATTAACGCGTGCCAGGATGGTGACCTTCGAGCAACTGACCTCTGATCCTTTTGGTATATCTAATTAGGGCAAATAAAACATGGCAGTTTTCAATACCTCAACAGTTACTTCACCTATCTACTCGACATAACATTTCACATAACTATAATATCTTCTTCATAGACGCAAAACACACACCTTCCTCTGCTCTTAATATTCTTGGCGTTTCCTATTCCCGTGACCCTTCCAATCACATTTCTTCTCTTTCTAAACAAGCTTCAAGAGGTTAGGCGTTCTAAGGAGAATTCGGAACCTCTCATCACCACAGTTGTTTGCTCTGTATTGGGGTGTAGTTCGCCCTTGTATGGAGTATGCTTCACTGGGTTGGTTCCACGCATATTGTTCTCCTTGATAAGGTATAGCCTAAGGCTTTTTGACATGTTAACTCTCATACTTTCACTAACTCTCTCCATTTTCTTTCCTGTCGTCGAACTGTTGCATCATTCTCCTTAAACTACCGATGTTGCAATGGACACTGCTCTTCTGAACTCTCTCTCTCTCTCTCTCTCTCTCTCTCTCTCTCTTCTCTCTCTCCTCTCTCTTCTCTCTCTCTCTCTCTCTCTCTCTCTTTACAATGGACACTGCTCTTCTGAACTCTCTAGTCGAGTACCTCCTTCTTTCAGAGTATCATTCTCGAAATCTCTCACCCCAGACTTAACATCTAGCTTATGTTCAATCTTTCACGACCTCCACTGGTAAAGTCTGGAGCACACTCCTTCATCTATTTTTCCAACTTTTCTTTCTTGCACACTTTGAAACGCCCGTGTGTATCAGGGTCATGTCGTCCTAGGATATGGCCTCGTTTTCTGACCTTCCCCAACTCCGATGGGATTTGGCTGCCGCCGGCCCTTTTCCCACGGATATATATATATATATATTATATATATATATATATATATATATATATAATATATATATATATATATATATATATATATATATATATATATATATATATATATATATATATATATATATATATACATAATGTAATTTTTTGTACCTCTCTAGTTAATTATATTTTATGCTGGCTTCTATAGTATTTCTTTAAGCTAATTCTATTCTAAACCATTTGAATTTATTAAATGCATTATATATTATATATATAATATATATATATATATATATATATATTATATATATATTATATATTATAATATCATATATATATATATATATATATAATATATATTATATATATATATTATTATATATATATATATATATATATATCAAGCGTACTCCTATACTCGTGCTGCTCGTGCTTATCACGAGTTAATATTAAAGAAACGATCGATCTTCTACAAATTTCATAATGTTACGATAAAATTCTCTTATTGTTTTGAAAAAAAACTGGGTTAAATGATGAAAATATTACATAATAAATATAAAAATGTAAAATTGAAACAAAAGTGTAAGAATCATCGCTATTGGATAATGCTATTTTTCAATCCAATAAAAAAGGTGACTGTTCGTGCTCAAATCGAATAACGGAGATTGTGTGTATGAGAATTTAGATATAAAATTGTTTATATTGCTGCTTTTAGCATCTGATTTAGCATTTTGATGTTACCACAGGCAGGCAAGAAAGCTACCATTTTTTTATGTATAAATAAGGTGAACCATTTAATTAATTAACTAAGTTTATTATTATTTATATAAATATATATATATATATATTTATATATATATATCTATATATATATATATATATATATATATTATATATATATATATATATATATATAAATATATAGTATATATAAATATATATTATTTATTATATATATATATATATATAATATATATATAGAGAGAGAGGAGAGAGAGAGAGAGTAGCAAACGTTGCTGGAGTCGTTCGTCGTGATATATATATATATATATATATATATATATTATATATATTTATTATATATATATATATATATATATATTATATATATATATATATTATTATAATATATATATATATATATATATATAAACAAAAGTAGTTTAAAGAATACTAAGCGTTTTAACTGTAAATTAATGTTTTAAAAAATATCAACCTTAACCTTTTTATCATTAGCAGTATGAATAGGAATTATTTACAATCATATATAATATTATATATATATATATATTATATATAATATATATATATATATATATATATATATATATAATATATATATATATATATTATATATATATATATATATATATATATATATATATATATATATATATATATATATATATATATATATATATTATATATATATATATAATATATATATATATATATATATATATATATATATATATTATATATATATATATATATATATTTATATATAATATATATATTATATCATATTATAGGTATATGGAGGCTACTCTATCCTTAAAAGAAGTTTACATAAAAAGATAATGATTTCGAAATCGGCAGATCCTTACTCATGCAGCCCTGGCAGTGTTACGTGTTAGCTAAACCTCCAATAGGAAGAGCGCGATAGTTACCACAAGTTGCTTTTTTCTATCATTAATTTTTTGTTAATATTTTTTTTATAATTTTTTTAAAATTTTTTTTTAAGGGGCTCGAGCGACGGAGGGACAGTATTGGAACGAAGTCCCACCGTGTCCCCGCTGAGGCGAGAGAACCCTTGGACTCTTTCCTCTTTTGCTATTTAATCTGGGTATTCCTTTAGTTTAAAAGAAAAAAAAACTTATTGCAACCTTGACGGCTATCTATTGCCGTGAAATGAATCGATAAACAAATTAATTTGACTACATCGTTCGTTCTGATATATATCAGGTAACTTCCTTTTAAAAGGACATTTAGTAATTTCTTATTTCAAATATTATTTATATTATATATTATATATTTATATATTATATTTAATTAATATATATATTCATAACTCTTTATTATATTATATTATATATTATATATATATATTATAATATATTATATATATATAATTAATATCATATATATAATTAATTAATATATATTAATTATATTAATATATATATAATATTATATATTATTATATATATATATATAATTTATTATAATAATAGTATTGACGCAGACTGTTTGTCATCTTATTAATCATGGTCACAGATATTCACTATACATATCGATGTGCATATGGATTACTATCTCACGATCTGACATAGGAAAATGTCAGATATCAAAATTATGCAGGAGTCATAATTTTTTACAGCATCTTTTCAGTCCTGTAATATGAAAGAAATCACTATTTAATACTATTTGTTTTTGTGTTTCCTAAGGTGTTTGTAATATGAGCCGTATAATGAACGCGCTCTAATTTAAACACAGTTAGCACTTTTTTTTTTGTTCAAATACACATAATTATTATTTGCTAAAAAAAAAGAGAATGACGGCTCAGCGCGAATGCACTTAACACTAGTGCGGCTTTACTAAGCTATTGGTATAAGTATGTTTAATATTGGTCGGCTCTACTATGGTACCTAATCTCTAGTTCTGCAATATAAATAGGGGATGATAGGGGAGAGTTCGTAAATCAGTAGTCAGTTCCAGACATATGATTCTGTACACCTGCCGTAGGCATAGAGCCCCGTCATTTAAAATTAAAATATAATATAGAGAATATAATAGACAATATTTCACTAGATTATATTTAATATATAGAAAACGCATAAAATATATAGGTGACCGCTCATTGTGTCAGTCATAGACATAAGGCTTTGAGTTGGCAGACTATCATGCAATGCACTCTTATCCTTTATAGAGATTTTGAGCTAAAACTACGCTAAACCACTGAAGAGGACTGCAAATGAGTAGAAAGTAAAAAATTGGCTTGACGATATGTTCAGTAAAGATCTATATCATAACTAATAGAAATTAATTACTTATCACACACGTTCTTAACGGCCTTAATAGTTGCCTTTAATTATAATATATAATATTAATTAGTATCTATTATTATATATATATATTAATATATATTATATAATATTTATATATATATATATATTTATATATATATATAATATATATATATAATATTATATATATTATATAATATTATATATATATACTATATATATTATATATATTATAGTTATATATATATTAATATATATAATATATATATATATATATATATAATATTATATATTATGGAATGAGCGGAGGTATGCAGTGGTAGAGTAAGATACTAGATATACTCAATGCTTAGTAGGTATTGAACGAATACATCATAGTGTTTAAGTTTATCCCTCAGATGCGACTTCCAGGCCTAGTGAACTTTGTACTATTTCTTGGGCATCCATTGGACATCATGTCTTGAGATTTCTATTAGCTCAAAATAAATGAAGTGTATTGCATTGTTATTTTATATACGTTCATGTTTACCTTATGGTAACTCAATTGGCAGTGAGACAACGTTGTCATACTGACAGACTAGCTGCAGTTATGCACTATAAATCGTTGGATTGCGACCTGATCTTGGATTATTTCTTCATTTACTCATAGCTGGTGTTTGAATCATGGCCTTAATAGGTGCTGAGCTACATTTTCTGGTCTCCATCACAACATTATTTACCAGTTAAACGCTCTCACTGTCACTCGCTCACACTCACTCTCTCTCAGCTCTCTATCTATATATATTATACTTTAATTACTCATCACTATATCACTCACTTATTATACCGTCTGGCCTCACTCTGAGTAGTCTCGATCTTCATCTTGGGGTGCTACTTAACCTTAGAGTTCGTAAAACCTTCTGCTATCTCGATCTTGAAATCACATAAGTGGCATAAAGTTTTTCGCTGCTCTCTTTGCTCTACATGCACACTCCATCCTGTACAGACATAAAGCCAGTCATTGACAATGCAAATGGATAGCAATAGATTGAAGTTGATCCGTGTTATAAAGCTACGAGATGAGGTACTATATCTGGCACGATCATATCTATCGCTCATTATGATATCTTATATATATTCCTGATAAGATGCAGAATCGCGTGCTCTCGACTCTGCACATACCTTATGTCGTTCCATTCTGATAATTTGCGCTCACCTACGTGACACTCTATCGTGGGTTCTAACTATCAATTCATCTCCGCGACTCGCGATGCTACTGTAAAGGTGGAGTTTACATATGGTTTGTGTTTATATTATGTTTCATCTTTATTCATTCTCCACGCTCCTGCTCTAGACTCCTACTTGGCTCTCACAGTCTGGCCTTCACACTCTGGTAGTGCTTTCAGTCTCTTCTATTTCTTGGAGTAGTATCACACTATCAGCTTTAATGTAGTATCAAGCAAACCTTTCTGACCACCTATTCGTAATAATTGATAATCGACAATTTAGGTTCAATAGATTATTTTATATTATTTCCTAGCTTATCTATTATGCTCTCATCTATGCATTCCATGCCGGTACAACCAGCCAGGCATAATTTAGAAATATGCATAAGGATCTAGGTAAAATTAATTAGAATGATCTGGTTATAAGCTCTAGATGATACATATCGTTTGGCAAATCTACTCGCTCCATGTATTAATTATATTAATATTCATGTACAGCAAATGGTAATCTTTCATCTACATAATAATCTTGGATGCTTTGATTATTCGCACCAGTCAGGTACACTTATTTCTATAGGGGTTTTAACAACAAAAGCATGGGCGACATGTTACCGCTATTAGAGAATGGGGGTTCCGTCATTCTCAGTGTCTTGCCCATCAAAGACTTCATAAGATAATTGCATATAATAGCTGCATGGTCAGGACTCATCACGTAATGACGCCAGTGCAATGTCAGGCTGTGACATCAGTAGTAGTTCCTATCATACGATCATCTGTTAAAATTGAACCTGAAGAATGCATATAAACTGCAGCTTAAATGCATTAAACAATTTACCAGAGGATACATAATATAGTTTTCGCATGATCACAACATCTCCGCGGTATGGATCAATTATAGCTATAGGCCTATCCTCCTAAATAGGGCTTGCTTCACCCTTCGGCATATTAGTCTCAGCGATTTGATGCGGCAAGTGCTGCTCTGGTTGAACTGCGAGGTGGAAGGGGTGCGAGTCGAGATCACATTGAATCTGACACTCTGAAAATGTCATATATATATAATATATTAATACTATATAATATATTATACTTTGGTCTATCTATTATATATTGGTACCCACAGTATTATTATATTATATCCCTAATATCTATAACGTATATCTATTTATTTTATTATTGGAGTAGAATCTTGAGAAGATCTACTTTGTAATAGAGGATACTCTCGTAGTATAAGTATAATCAGGATATTAGGCTGTTATATTATTTTGATCATATTTTATATATTATTACTAGTATTGGGACTCTATAGCCATACATAGTACCGCTCATACTATACGATTTTATTATATATTAACGGGACGCCAACACATGTGAATTACATATATAGCTATATTATATTATTTTATATATAATCTATTATATTATTATTATATTATACTTATATATATTACTATATATCTCATAATTATATTATTATACTCTCTCATAATTTATAGATAATATATATAATTATTAATAATAATAATCAATAATAATCATAATAATAATAAATCATATAATAATTAATTAATCAATAATTAATAATAATATAATAATATAATTAATAATAATAATATATAATAAACTGTTCTTATATTTTCTGATATTTGATTATAGGTATTTATTTTCTGTTTCTAATGGGTTCACCTTGAGGAATACACGTAAACGGAGTCCTATTATTTGTGTTCGGTGATAGACTTATTTCTATTTCATAATAATTTTGACATGAATTAACTTTTTTTATTTAGTCTCTCTACATTTTATAAAAATGTTAAAAAGAAAAGAAAAAAATAAGTTCGTTAGTTAATTAGATTAGCAATCACAACGGACGGACACTTTGACACTCAAAAACTAAAGACATTGTGAGAGCGGTACTTCACGTAATCACGCAATTTCTACCGTGTCTACCACCGTTTGATAATGGGACGATTGCTTCATAATTTTTATTGTGTATATATTTGTGATGTGTATATCTATTACGATATAATCGATAATACTATTTTAATATAATTTATTTTTAAAAAAAATAGTAAAAATCGATATATTTTAGCCAAAAATATCGATAAAAAAATATGGGTCACCAAGTGACCCTTAGATCGGACTGAAAGGGTTTAAACTAATATGTATATTAAAAAGGCTTCTACACACGCTTTTTAAAATATTAAAAAAAAAGTTTTTTAAAATGCTATGTAAACTAACGGATACTCATATAAACCTTAATAAAATAAGTCTAAATAAAGGATAACTAATCTATTTTTAATTATTTATATTTATTAATTACTTTTCATTTAGTTTTAAATGAAAAAACTTGACTTCTGACATATGCCGCGCTCTATCGTAACATTTTGTTCGATAATTCAGTAAGTTATATAATAAATTCGACTTAAGACTTAATTGGTTACAGATTAATAAGGAGTCAAGAGCCTTATATATATTTATAATTATATATTTATAATATATCATATATAAATTAATTTTTATTATTTATTACATTATTGATATACGTAGTCACTTCCTTCGACTTGTATGAATAGGTATTCCGCATGGCACCTATTATATTAGTAGCTAGCATGTGACTATTCTAGCTACATCTACGGCTGTTCAAAGTGTATGCTAAGGAATATATGCAATAATATATTATTGGATACAATATATGCATATTGGATAAGGGTTATGTGACTCGTCACTTTTAACCGTGGAGTAGTTATATATATAAAGATTTAACTAATAAAGCTTGGCCAGATTGAATTCTATAGTCAGTGGGGTGAGAGATTTAGTGAAGAGGTGAATAAATTAATGATCTGAATTAAATGTATAGGTCGATGTTAACTCTGTATTATAGTAGAGATAATTAGTACAGCGAACAAGTTTGTTTCAACATTAAAATATTTACTGCGCTTTATCCGAGTCAAATGCTATGTATGTTACAGAAGTGAGGGAGATGTACGAGTGTGATCTGAGAGTCGAGATCTATAGCATAGAGAGATATGATACGAGAGAGGTTCGAGAGGGAGAGTTCAGTTATGAGTTGGCGAGATTTCTCTCATCAGTAAAAGAGAAGCATAATTTTGAGTCCAATCGTAGGATTAAACGTTTCTCAGGGGTGGGGAGTGTGTGACCGGCAGCAATCGGTGGGCGCGAGCGGAGGGTGTGCGGCGGGGGTGTGGTGTGGGTGAGAGGGCGAGTGGTGGGTGTGGTGGGGGGGGGGGGCCGGGGGTGGGTGGCCCGGGAGGGGGGGGGGGGGGGGGGGGGGGGGGGCCCGGGGGGGGGCCCGGGGGGGGCCCCCCCGGGGGGGTGCGAACTGCTGCTGCTTAATTGTACGATTATATCCTCGAGAACTGTGATTCGACGAGTTCGGACTATTAGGAAGCAACAGCGCGTGAGTACTGAATGTTATTGGGCATGTCACTTGATTTGATAGGAGAAGCATGATGAATTATAGACTAATTGTGTCTTATATACTGTGTCATTAGTGTTGTATTCAAAATGGTGTCATAAATTACATACGTTAGTGTGTTATGCGTGAGTTGACTTAGTGTAATCGAGGACACGTAATTAGGACATAACATTGTCACGAGATCTTTAGCATCGATATGATTGTGACAGGTCAATGGACGAATCATTACATTATGTTTCACTGAGTGTACGACAAAATTGTACATTTTCCGAGTCTTGGCGTGGTTTTGAATCGCGTTGTGAATGTATGTCGAGAAGTGTTACTGTCGTGGTAGACATTGCCTCGATTATCTATTTTCTTGGTTGCTGATTCTGTAGTTATTGTTCATAAATTTGTGATAGAGACAGATCTAAGTTAAAATTTCTCGAGGATGTATCAAACTCATTATTACAGATAACTGAGTAAACTTGAGCATGTTTCATCTTTCGCATCTCGTATACAGACTGCAGTTCTCCGATTTTTCGCACGCTTTGAGGACCACTGAAGCTTCGTTCATTTCTTGATCTGAAAATGTTGGTGGGCTTCTCGCATCTCCATGGCCGCACAGGTGTACAATAGCTACGTAGAGATAGACGAGGTCCTCATGTTAAGCGTGAATTTGAATAGTGTTCAGTTTCTTAAAATAGTGTTCATGTAGTGTTGTCTATACGATTTCTGGCAGTTACTCGCGAGTCTCGTGTATAAGTTGATAGTTAACTTTATGGGATCTCCTTTGTCAGAGCTCTACTCAGTATTAACAGTATTCTCTTTGCCATTTTTGCATACACTCTATTATTTTTCAATTTTTATATTATAAATATGAGTAATGAAATAGTTAGGTACTCTCTATACTATATAAAGGCTGGTAATAGAATCCGGAAGGAAATTCATGAAAGTTGTTTAGGCAGTACTATTAATCGAATTGTTTCTTCAATATATTGTTATCATATATATTAGCCCTACACTAACAAAAGATTCACCGAATATATCACCGTTTAAGCAGAGGCAGATATATACATAGAGAGAAGAGAAGAAGATCTCTCCTCTCTCTTTCACTCTCTCTCTCTCTCTTCATCTCTTTCTCTCTACTTTATCTATTTCTATATTATTCTATCTCTTACTATTCTTTCTCTATCTCTATTATATACCTGTATACTCATATATATATACTATTATACTATATAATATTATTTATATATCTTCTCTCCCTACTACCCCCTCATATCATACTACCCCCCCTCCCTACCCCCCTATACTTTATACCGCCCCCTATACTGTCATCATACTCTATCACCTCACCTTCCACTTATCACTACTTATATACTCTCTACTACCCTCTATATATATATATATATATATATATATATATATATATATATAATATACACATCTATATATATACTGATATATTATATACTGTATAGTATATATACTCTACTCTCACTCACTCTTCACCTCACTATACTCACTCACTCACTACTCATCCTCACACTCACTACTTACTCCTACTACATACTCTACTCACTACCCCTATACTCATTCTACCTATCCCCTTCCCCTCACTCATATACTATTATTACTCACTCACCTCACTCTCACTACTCCCCCTCATACTATTTCCTCCTCACTCATACCCCTCCTAACACACCCTACTATAACTCATATTATACTTACCTACCTCATTCATCATCCTCACGCTCATCTCCTCTCACTTCGCTCTCTCTGCACTTCAACACACAGTAGTGTATATTTCACGCACACTTCTCTAATCAACGACAGACTCATGCTTCCTCACATTGCCACTGCGCCTGCCACGACACTTTTTGTTCTCGCTCTCAAACACCTCACCACAATTAAACTCAATCTGATCTGACGTCTTTTTCCATTTCTACAAAAGTATTCTTTAACACTTCTCACGCAAGCATACCTTTCCAATCTCTTCGACCTCCAATCCACTAACAACGCGCTTTACTCACTCCACGATTCATACTTAAGCGCCTTTTCCTTCACTTACTCTTCTCGAAATTAATTAATATTTTTTGCGAAGTGAGCTGTGCATAACAAAAAGGATTCAAGACACTCGCTCGCACGCCGCCCTTCCACCTCCTCCTCGCTCCTATCTCTCTCGCCTCTCGCACACTTCTTAACTCTCCTTGCCACTCTCTTCTCTTCTCCCTCTCCCCTTCCATTCTCTGTATCCTCACTACTATCCCTCTTTTTTTATATTTCTGTCTTCTAACTCACACTTTGTCAAAATTCTCTCTTTTACAAGTTAAGTGGGGTAGGAAGGGTTTGAATGCAGTCCCCGAAACGTCTACACCCCTCTCTCACTCCCTCGTTTAGTTATTTTCTTAAGAATTCTCCTTTCTGCTCCCCCACCCTCCTCTCTCTCACTTCGCCCATCCTCTCCACCCCCCTCTCCCCTTTCCTCCCCCTCCTCCGTCCCCCACCACGCCCTCCGTTCCTCTCCCTCCCTCCTCTCAATACCCCCCCCACACATCACTCACTTTCCCTCTTCTCACCTCATACTACTCACCACCTATTCACTCCACTACTCACCTCACCTCACTACCCTCACTCACCCCCCCTACTCATCACTCATACTCCACTACCCCTCACCTTACTCTCACTCCTCACTCATCCTACCTCACCTCCTCCACCCTCACCCCCTATCACCTCTCACTACCTACCCCTCACTCCACTTCACTCACTCTCCCCCCCTCCCCTACCCTCGACTCGCTCACCTCTTCCCACTCTCCCCACCTCACCCCCGCACTTTCTCCGTATCCCCCCCCTACCTCTTACCTCTCCCCCCCACCTCCACCACCCTCTCCCCCTCCCCCCCTGACTCCCCCCCCCCCCTCAGGCCTCTCCCCCCCCAGCCCCCTTCCCTCCGGTAACTTCCACCCCCCCCTCCCCCCCTCCATCCCTCCTCCCTCCCCCTCCCTCCTCCCTCTAGTCACCTCCCCCTCACACCCCCCACACCTCCACCCCTCTCCACCTCACCCCCTGATCTTCATACTTCTCCCCCCATGCCCCCTAGCCCCGCCTCACCTCCACCTACCCCCCCACCCTCACCTCTATCCACCCCCCTCTCTACTACCTCACCACTCACCTAGCTACTTCATTACTTTCTTACTATCTCTCTCTCTCTTTCTTCTCATCTTACTCACCTCTTATATGCAGATAGAGCGGTTTTTTATACGAAAGACATTAAATGGCGATATACATTAGACAGATGTATAAGATGATTTCTTAAATCATTCTTCTTTGAGAGATTAGTATTACGATAAACTATTAGAAAAGAGGGGGGGGGGTCATACTCCTTAATTTACTGATTTGATTGGTCATACGAAGGGTTGAGAGGGGGTCCCCATTTTGAGGCACAGATTGAATGAGCGCACATTTCCATCAAGAATGGAAAAGTCGAAGTGTAAAGATAGAAAGAACAGTTTACCAATGCAGACAGGAGCTCAGGAAGCACATATGTGTTTAAGAGATGCAGCTACACGGCGGAAGTTTTAGCACAATTACATGTTATCCATTACTGCTTTTCTTCTTATTTTTGTGTTATGTTTTTAATATATTGCTAATCTCGGAGAGGAGAAGTGAGATGGATGAGAGTACGAGAGAGAGAACAGGAAGTAGAGGAGATGGTGAGTTAGAGATGGTCGTGTCGCGGTGGTAAGCGGGAGACGGATGATATCAAAGTTCAGAGAATAGTAGAGTAGTAGAATGTACTTTGTATTGTGATAAAGAAAGTAGAGCAGCAAGTAAGTTTATGAGTAAATTTTATTTTAAAAATTGAAATATCTAGAGAAAAGTACGAGACAAAGCAATATTAGAAGATAGTGGATTTCTATGTGCGTTACACGAGGTAATCAGATACCACGCCAGCTCTTGGAATCGTAGTTAAGATTGATGAGTGTAGCACACGTAAAAGAAACAAGAACAAGAAAGAAAAAGAAGACGAAAGTATGATGTTAGTTCAGAGATAATGGGAAAATAGTCTCGAAAGTAGACGAAAGACACGTGCAGAAGACAAATTGACATGTGTGGAAAGTCAGCGTATAAAGCTTTTAACAAATATGTAAAAAATAAAGAAAAAAATAAGGGCTCGAGACCGCAATATACAGTGCCATAGAAAAAATATATTAGAGGTGAGAGAATTAGTACGGTTTTATCGCTCATACCTCAGCGTAGGGGGGGGTTTTCCAGCAGACTCCTCTACACGTGGAGGGGGGAAATGAGTCCTACCCTGTCGTTCCCCTCGAAAGGGCGCGAGAGAACGCGGCAGCGACTCTCGCTGCGCAGATTATTGCAGATTACAGCTTGGAGTATTGTCCTGTTCACGCGTGGTGAAGAATAAAGATTAAAAATTAGTAAGACTGACGAGTCGCAATATCACGGATTAAAACGGATACATATATTTTTGAGATCATGTTATCTGTTACGCATACTTAGTTGAATTCGTTAGGATCAATAGTGCTTAGAAATATAATTAAGAAAACACAATAACTCATAATAAAGTGTCAAAATGACACAGCAAATGCGTAAAAACAGAAAACTGTCACTTTAATTAATAGATAGTCATATATATATATATTACTATAAATATATATAGTATGGTATATAAGTAGGGAAGAGGATAATGAATAAGCTACATAAAGTATTATATACTAAGAGTATATTTGACACCTTATATATATATATTATATTATATTATATAGGAAATATATATAATTAACCAGTAAAGTAGGGGTATAACTAAAAGGATACCAAAGGATCATTGGTATTTATACGGTACGTAAGTCTGGAAACTAGTAGTAATAAAGTAACTATGGAATATTAGTTTAGTCACTATATATAGAAATATTATTATATAATTTAGTATAGAAGAATGTTAAATTTAAATGGAAATTTAATCACTTTAATATTTTCTAATATAAATAGTGACTGTAAATCCAAAAAATTACCTAAATAATAATATTCTTACAAATTTAGATAGTACAGAATATTATTAGTATATTTATATCTAATACTAATATACTTATACGACTAGGTATTCCATAAACACATTATATATATGTGATACTAGATATGAAAAATAAGTTAACATATCACCCTCCTATATTATGGGCTACTGTGCCGATAGGAGCAGCGCGGAGAGATGTTTAAGTTGGCTAGAATGTACGACACATGACAGAAAAAAATATAAAATATTACTAATTCAACAAAAGATAGAGAGTAGTAGAAGAGAAGAAGAGAAAGAGAAGACGATTTAAAGCCTCGTAACTGAGGATTGGAAGTTTAAGTCAGATGATCAAGATATTATACCGAAGTATCACAAGTATAATCTATACTTGCAATAAATGATATATCGCATTAGTAGAGCAATAAACTAGGTATGACAGCACTTCTCCCATCTCTCCCACTATCTGGTATGAACGAGATTGAGAGTATCGAGAGACGATTAAGAGAGATGGTCGTGAGATATAGAGATGAAGGAAGCAAGAGAGAGAAGAGAATAATTACAGTCACAATAATAGACTAGCATTTAGTAGAATCGTATTGGACGAACTACGAGGAAGCCATAATAATTAGTTATTAATAAAGACAGAAGTATATTAAAGATTTTATTACATAGTAGAACTAGAAAACATGTCTTCAAGATGATAATAGTAACGTTGCTTTCGATCCTTGCTGGAATCTGTTTTCAGGCGCTGTGGTAATGAAGACTAAATAAATTTAATAAAAACTATTTCGTTATTAAAAGTTGCTAAAATAATTGAAATAGAAAAGTTTGACTAAATTAAATATAGTTTTGATTTTTTTGAAAAAAGGTGTGGTGGTAAATAATTTGTTTAATGTGGGGTCTAAGGTATATTCACCTTGTATAATTTGTTAAAGTTTGGAAAGTTTTTAATGCAAAGGGATTCAATAAGTTTGTGTTGTAGGGGGTCAAGTACTTGTAAGATATGGGTCATGGCATTAATGTTAATGTTGTGATTAGATTGAGTACTGCGTAATGCAAGTGCTGAATTTTGTGAATTATAAAAAAATGTTTGCATTTTGTGTTGATAATTTCGTCTGGTGAAATCATTAGTTTCACCAATGTAACAAGAGGTACAGCTGGAAAACAAGATTTTATACACACATTGTGAAATGTTATTGAAGTTGTGCGTGGGAGGTTTGAAAATACGTTTTAAAGAGTACGTTTTGGAGGAAGTTAGTCTTAGAGAAGCAGGTAAGGATTTAATGATATTAATGTGGGGGTGTATGGGATGGGTAAATAGGAAAAAGAGTTAAGTGTGGGATTGGTGGGTGGGGTTATAGAATTTTCTTTTAGCTTGTTTGAGAGAGCGAGTTAGTATGTGTTTTGGGTAAGAGAGTTTGGTAAAGGTGTTGAAAATATAGTTGAATTCAATTTGTAGGAAAGGAGGGGAGCATATTCGTAGGGCTCTCAGGAAGAGGTAGGTTAATATGCCTGATTTAGTGTTGGTGGAATGTGAGGAATACCAATGAGTATAAGATGGGTTAAAAGTAGGTTTGTGATAAACACTGTAGAGAAGAATGAGGCTATTATTCCATAAAAGAAGGGTATCAAAGAATGGTGATGTTTTGTTCCTAAAAAGTTCCAAG
>JABUQX010010492.1:0-7500 GCA_015478945.1 Trachelipus rathkii
AAGATATGTATTCATATATAGTATATATATATATATATATATATATATATATATATATATATATATATATAATAGAGCAGATGACGCGTGTTATAACTATTAATATATTGTAGTTATAAAGATGCATAGAAGACATATATATATGCTCTGAATTCCAGCTTCGGGTTCCTTCCAAAATGCTACTGCGGCTCTGACTAGAACCCAAAAATGTATATTTTGTTCCTGGTTCCGCTTCGCGCTCCGGCTCCGGCTGTCCGGCTCTGGCTCGGCTCCGTATTCTCAGTTCTTGGTTCAAAAAGCAACACACAACTCAAACATTCGTCTAACATAATAAATCTTATTATCTTTCCCGTTCTGATTGGATCCTTTCCTCGGGGCAAAAACATTCTAAAATAAAAGTTGTTAATAAATTATTTTTAACCATTGCTTTTTTATCATATCTTATTACATATATAGTATTTTTATATATATAAAGTATTCTTCATCTTTTATATATAATATATATATATATATATAATTAATATATTATATATAAGTATATGATATATAAAAGTGGCGTATTCCAGGGGAGGCCAGGGGTCCATGCCACCCCGAAATTTTTTAGACACTAAGCATTTTTAAGTATCATATCCGTTATAAACATAAATGTCGCACAGGTTAAAAAGATTAATTTTATATATATATATATATATATATATATATAATATATATATATATATATAGTATACTATACGTATATATATATATATATATATATATATATATTATATATATATATATATATATATTATATATATATAATCGTATATATCAGGGCTCGGAGTCGAGAGTCGGAGTCGGAGCCGTGGAGTCGTGCAATTTTCCAAGGAGTCGATCGAGGAGCTCGCGAGTCGAAAAATATGTGCAAGTGGAGTCGGGAGTCGAGTCGGGTCGAGAAAATTCCTGTGGTAGAGCTGGGAGTCGGAGGTCGGAGTCGGAGTCGAAAATCTTTGTACTATTATTATTAATTTTATTAATATTATTATCTTTATCTATTATTATTATTATTATTATTATTATTCTTATTAATTATTATTATTATTATTATATTTAGTTATTATTTATTGTATTATTATTATTATTATTATTATTATTATTATTCATTATTATTATATTATTATTAATTAATTTAATTAATTAGTTATAATTTTAAGAAAGGGAAGTTTCATTTTGTTTCTTGCAAATTTTGTAATATATATATATTATATATGATATATATATATATATATATATTATATATATATATATATATATATATAATATAGATATTATAAAATATCAATAATATATATATATTATATATATATATATTATATATATATATATATATTATTAGTATATATAATAGTATATATATATAGTACATATATATTTATATATATATATAATATATATATATATATAATATATGATTATATTAATTATATATATATTATATATATATATATAATATATATTATATATATATAATATATTATACATATATTATATTCATCACATCATCATCATCATTCATCATCATCATCATCATCAATCCATCAATCTATACATCATGCATCAATGCATCATCATCCAATCATCATCCATTCATCATCATCATCATCATCCCACTCTGATAAGGTATCAGGTCATCATCATTCATGCATCATCATCATCATCATCATCATCAATCATCATCATCCTCATCATCATCATCATCACATTCATCATCCATCATCATCATCATCAATCAATCATCCATCATCATCATCATCATCATCAATCATCATCATCCATCATCATCATCATCAATCATCATCATCATCATCATCATCAATCATCATCATCATCATCATCACATCATCATCATCATTCATCATCATCATCATCATCATCATCATCATATCATCATCATCATCATCATGCCATCATCATGAAAATATTGCATCATCATCATCATCATCATGGGAAATACATCATGCAATCATCATCATCCTCATCATCATCATCATCATCATCATCATCATCTCATCTTTTCCGCAAGACTGGTGCGTAAGGTGCGTGACCAATACATCGGAAAAGAAAGTAGTAAAGAATATGACACAGTCGGAAAAGAAAGTCCTAGTCTTACCGCCCCCTCTATACCATTATAGTGAGAACTCGTCGCATCAGCAAAATCCACCCTAGAGCTTCATGAACCGCGACTGACCTCACTATGGCAATATCGTCAGTCGTTTGGGTTCATCCCTTGCATAGGTAGAGCTACAACCATACCGCGCCCTCACAAAACCCGTCCATTCTCTCTATCCACAGACACCTTTCTTGCTCGCCTCTGCAAACTCACATTTCTCTCCTGCAGACATTCCTTTATTGACTGCATTCACTTTCGTCTCGGTCTCCCAAGCCATCGATTCCTACACACTCACCATACATCGGCCGCCTTAAACAACCGACTATTCATTGAATCTTTTCCACATGACCAACATTCTCAACGTACTTTCATTTATTCTCTCATTTATCCTTTCTTCACATCACACAACTCTCAAATACGTTTATTCCCTCATTTTATCAATTCTTTCTCACACCTAACACGCCCCTGATTATCCATCTGAACACATTTTACTTTAGATCTATACCTCTTATTTCCAGACCATAGTCTCCCTACTATATAAGTTAACACAGGTAACAACATAGCCTCATGTAAGACTCTAGCGCACCCAAGACTTAGTCCTTTCACCATCCACCAACGATTAATTGCACCAGGCCACCTTCCTGTCATTCACAACTTTCTTACTACAACTCTGCATCATCCGTTTCCCTTTTCATCTACATATATCCTGAAATATTAAACTCATACCTTTGTTCCAGCTTGTGTAACGCATCTAAACATTATTCACATCTGAGGACTGTCCTCACTCACAACCATAACCTTAGCTCTTTCTACGTTACTCTTCAAACCCTCTTATCTACACAACCTGCTCAAATTCTCTCTACCAATCCTCTCAAACTCTCTTCAGATTCACCACTCAAAATCAAATCATCCACATATAATAGGTAGGGCACTCTCCACTCACCTCCATGTCTCATTATTCTAACCTCATTTCCTGCTGCTACCGCCCATCTCTAATCTTTCATAACCCATCCCATATAAATATTGAAGTAAAAGGAGAACATAACACATCCCTGCCTCACTCCGCTATTAATATTAAACCAAATATCATACTATCATACCGTATATATATATATATATATATATATATTATGTATATATGAATATAATATATATAATATATATATATATAATATATATATATAATAATATATATATATATATATACTATATATTATATATATACATACTATATATTATCTGAACAAGTTAAGTAAGTATAGTGAGTTTTATACTTTTAAATACAGCTGTTGGACTGAATGTATTAATACTGCTAATTTTAATAATGGCTTGTTTTATTAATAAAAATAAAAATTATTGTGCATTCAATTACGTATACTTTCCGAAACTGAAATATTATTGTTTGGTATTCGTGTCTGCTGCTGCATCTTTGTCTTTAAGCGTGTACTTTACGCGTATACGAATTTGGATGATTTAGATTCATTGAAAAGTTGTAGTATTTTATTCTCAAAGGGAACGAAAAAAAAATTAGTTGAAACAAAAAAATGTTTTACTGTAACTCTGTAAGCACTAAACTGAGTCAGAGTCGAAATTTTTGGAATTTGGAATGCTGGAGTCGGAACGGTCGGAGTCGAAAAATTTTTGTTGAGTGGAGTCGGAGTCGGAGTCGAGTCGGAGTCGGTTTTGTTTAAGTGTAGTCGGAGTCGGAGTCGGAGTCGGAAAATTTTTTGAATTGAAGAGTTTGGAGTCGGAGTCGGAGTCAAAAATAAAAAATTTGAAATTTAAGGAGTCGGAAGTCGGAGTCGGAGGTCGAAAAAAATTGTATTTTAGCGAACTCCGCAGCCCTGGTATATATATAACTGTAAATATATATATATATGTATATTAAATATATATATAATATATATATAATATATTAATATATATATATATATATATATATATCTATATATATATATATACTAATATATTATATATATATTCGTTATATTATATATATATATTATATTATATTTATAGTATATATTATATATAAATATATATATATATATATATTATATATAGTATATATATTATATTATATATATATATACTTAATATATATATATATATATATATATATATATATATTATATAGAGAGGATATATATAATATATATAAGAAACGATTTTTGTCTGGCCCCCCCGAAAAAAAATCTGGATATGCCACTGTAATATTATTATATATATATACTATATATATTTATATATAATTATATATAATAATATATATCAGTATATATATATATACTATATATATATATATATATATATATATATATAATTATATAATATATAATATATATTATATATGATCATATAATATATATATTATATATTATTATATATATATATATATAATATATATAGTATAATATATATATATATATATATATATATATATATATATATATATAGTATATATATATATATATATATATGATATATAATATCTCATTTGCTTATCTGAAAGAAGAACTTCGTCTACCCGGTTACTCCGTTACTCAAAATAAGTAACTTCATTGTTACAGTTTCTTTATTTCTAGTAAGGAATGTTACGGAAATTACAATTATTTGTTACTTTTTTTTATACCGTAGTATAATATATTATATTTATTTTACCGGATCGAACTCCGACACCGGTTCCATTTTACAATACCAGGATCCGGTTAACCATTTATTATTATTATTATTATTATTATTACTTATTAATTATTATATTATATTATTATTTATTATTATTATCTCATTAATTATTATTATTATTATTATTATTATATTATTATTATTAATGTATTATTATTAATTATTATTATTATTAATTATTCATTATTATTATTATTATTACTATTATTATTATTATTAACTGAAAATAGATGGTCGGATAGTGACAAACAGACAACGAAATACTCAATGACAGAAATGTCATTTGCTCATTATTTTAGACCAGGGGTCTCCAAACTTTTTTTAGCCTAAGGACCAAACTGACTTCTACGCTAAGTCCCAATGGCCGAACTGACTCCTACACTAATTCCCAAGGTCTAAGACCTAGGTAGGTCATCATACCAAAGTTTGACTTCGGAATAACAAGTGAAATCTTAAAAGCGAAATATAGTGCGACTACTTTGTTCTTTGTGACTATAGTTTCTTACAGTGTGTCTTAATGGTGAGGTTTAAATTTAGAATTAAAAGTTTCTTAAAGATAAAACCAGTGAATTCTACTGAGGGCCGGATTGACGCCACTCACGGGCCGGTCTTGGCCAGCGCTCTCTAGTTTGGAGACCCCTGTTTTAGACCAGTCGACGGGCAGAAATTTGCCTTGGTAAGTATATCAAGTTTTGACGCTGTGTATGTGTGTGAGCGCGCGTGCGAGTGTGTGTGTTTGTGGGTATGTGTACGTATGTGTGTATGTTATGTGTGTGTGTCATAATTCGTCCGAAGAGCAAAAAACCCCGACATTCATAATAGAGTACAAAATTGGATTTACAAATACTGTACAAAAGAAATCTCAACTATATTAGTCACCCTTACTGAACCAATCTCTGTAGCACAAAATCTCTTGCACTAGACAAAGCAAAATACATTCTAACTAAATCTAAATAAAAGAGCATATATATATATATATATATATATATATATATACTATATATATCACTATATATATATATATATATATATTATATATATAATATATATCACTAATATATAAGTATACTTATATATATATATATATGTAATATTTATATATATATATATACTATATACTATATATATATATTATATATATATATATAGATATATATATATATATATATATATATATATATATATACTATATAATATATATATATATATATATAGTATATATATAATAATATATATATAATAATTATTATATACTATATATATATATTATATATTATATATATATATATATATATATATATATCCTTCCTAAAACGCCTAGGATCATCCACTCCAGTTAGATTTCAAAAAATATTGCAAACTACTTATTTATTGAAGTTCTAATGAGCACACCCATATCTTCCTAGATTTTATTACAATTGATAATTTTAATAATAACTGTAAAAATAATTGTATATTAAAAATAATATTTTTACTAATATTCTTTGTTATTATTATTTATCATTATTATCTATTATTATTTATTATTATTATTATATTATTATTATTGATTATTATTATTATGTATTATTATTAATTATTATTATTATTATATTATTTATTATATTATTTTATTATCTATTAATTATTATTTTATTTTATTTTTATTTTTTATGTTTCTAGTTTTTATTATGTATTATTTTCTGTTCCATGTCTTCATAAAGCTATTAAATGATTTAAATATTGCTATTATTATTATTATTATTATTATTATTATTATTATTATTATTATTATTATTATTATTATTATTATTATTATTATTATTATTATTATTATTATTTTTATTATTTATGATCTTTAGTTTTGTTCTTATTATTATTATTATTATATTATTAATTATTATTATTATTATTATTTATTGAAATTATTATTATAATTTTTTATTATTTTTAATGATTTTTTTAACATGTGTTTTATTATCTTAATTTAATAATAATAACATTATTTTTAGACATTTTGGTAGCAATTCAACTTTACTCATTAGGCTTACCAAACTAATTAATTGGATATATATCACCTATTTATTAATTATTATTTCTTTATCTATTTCATTATTATTATTATTATTATTTTATTATTATTATTATTATATTAATTATTATTATTTATTATTACTATTATTGATATATATATATATATATATTATTATTTTGTATTTGATATATCTATACAAATACTTACTATAATATATATATAATATATATATTATATAGTATATATATATATTATATATATATATAATATATAATATATATATAGTATAATATATATATATATATATAGTATATATATATATATATATATATATATATATATAAATAAATATATATATATGTATATATATATATATATAATATATATATATATATATATCATATATATTGATATATATAATATATATAATATATATATATATATATAAATATGATATATTATCCTTACTTCATCTACCTCCCATTCCCAGAATGGGGGTGAGATGCGTATCAAACACCAGGACAGAAAGTGTAAATGTGAGAACTCATCACAGTCAGAAAAATCGACTCTAGGGTTTCACGAGACTGCAACGGACCCTCACTGTGACATCTCGTCAAATGTAGGGTTCATCCCGCTGGGAAGGCCTACAACC
>JABUQX010010492.1:12500-15000 GCA_015478945.1 Trachelipus rathkii
GGATAAAGCACGTTAATAGGTAGTTTTAATAGGTAGTTTATATATATATATATATATATATATATATATATATATATATATATATATATATATATATATATATATATATATATATACCTATATATATATATATATATATATATATATATATATATATATATATATATATATATATATATATATATATATATATATATATATATATATTGTTACGTTTCTTTATAATAATTGGTAAGTATTTTATTTTAAACCTCCAACAATTTGATTCCTCTTTTGAAAACTCCATTAACTGCTTTTATGCGATGAAGAATGTTCTTTCCATTCCAAAAGGTTTATTGCAGATGTTAGTCAGTCTTATACTGATTTTGTATAGAATGTTGAAAGTAAATTAGAATTTGATATAAATGTTTATATAATATATTTGGATTGCCAAAATCATACACCTCCATCAATTCAATACTTTCTGCATAGTGTATTAATAATATAAATACTTATAAATAATATAGGCTTTCCGTGTTTATTGTAGCACTTCAACTACTACTAGATGACTACCAGATAACTACTACTACTACTACTACTACTACTACTACTACTACTACTACTACTACTACTACTACTACTACTACTACTACTACTACTAGATGATGATAGTTTATTAATACTTTATTCATTTTTTTTGTTTTTGTTTCAATTTTATGACATCATCATCAAATAAGGTCAACGCAATGGTGCGTTGTGAGCAGTGCGTGCTGTACTCATTTTGGTGCGATGCGGTGTGATGCGGTGCGATGCGGTGCTGGGTGCGCATTGAAATAGAGAGGTTCAGTGTGGTACGAAAAAAATGACTGCTGAAGCGGTGCAGTGCGTGTGCACGATCTATAGGTGCAGTGCTGTGCAGAATACTGAGGTGTTCCGTCACCCCAAATTCAAACTTTAAAACTGTCCTGTTTTGTAATTTATTTATTTTTTAATTTATTTATTTTTTTATTCTTTTCATTTATTTATTTATTTATTTATTTACTTATTTATTTATTTTAAATAAGATGAGGGATTTAACAGATTATATTTCAGAGTAATAAATTTCGATTCTAATTTTAATAACTTTTCCAATTTACATTCTCATTCGAATGAAATTTCAAGTCCTACTCATATATATATATATATATATATATATATATATATATATATATATATATATATATATATATATATATATATATACATAAATAATATATAAAAATATAAATATATATATATATATATATATATATATATATATATATATATATATATATATATATATATATGTATATGTATATGTATATGTATATGTATATGTATATGAATATATATATATATATATATATATATATATATATATATATATATATATATATATAAATATATATATAGATATATATATTTGTATATATATATATAAATAATATATAATATGTATGTGTATGTGTATGTGTATGCGAATTTAATAATATTTAATAATAATATAATATTATAATGTATGTAATGTAATGTATATGTATAATGTGTAATATGTATGTAATATATGAATAATAATAATAATAATAATATATATAATAATAATATATATATATAATATATATATATATATATATATATATATATATATATATATATATATATATATATATATATATATATATATATATATATATATATATATATATATATATATATACACATATATATATATATAATAAAAATATAATTTTAACTTATATGCTGATAGCTGATATTTGCGACATATAAGATCGAAAGCATGAAATGTTGAGCCAATTAAATTGTGAAAAGGTCAGATATTAAAATGGTTAAATGATAAAATGGTAAAATGGTAAAATGATATAATCGTTCTAGAGCTTGAAGAAAAACCATGACACAAGAATCAGTTTGGTAAACGGCCTCTCACCATTTATATATTGATTTAAAAATATTAAAAATAATAATCTTTGTTCTAGAATTTTTCTCCTGAGGAATTTGAGTGGGGGTGGCACCATTTTTATTTATTTTTTATTTTTATTTATTTATTTTTTGTTTTAGTTTTTGTTTTTGTTTTAGTTTTAGATTTAGTTCTAGGTTTTGTTTTTGTTTTTTATTGACGTCGCTAATGGGTTTGCTATTTACCTTTAGTAATAGTCGATATTAGCGTAGTTTGACGAAATATCGAAATTTTTCCGATAATCGTTTTTTTTATATCTTTCGTCCCCATGTAAGATGACTAAAAAAAGAGCTGCAAAATCTTTCTCATATATAAATGTATTTACTTTTTATGTTTATATTCGGTTTAGGACCAAGTAAGTTTAGGTTAAAATAAGTTTTATTAAGTATACACAGTAAATTTATGTATAAACAGAACTTATCATAACACCTTATTGATTTTTCGAATTTGAAAAGAAATTATATTTGAAAATAACAAATAACGTTGATTATAATTATATCATAATTGTGACAATTTTCTGCTCAC
>JABUQX010010492.1:27500-35000 GCA_015478945.1 Trachelipus rathkii
GAAGGGCTCTAAGATAGAGGGCAGTTAGTGTAGCTAATTTTGTGTTATATGTATGAGTCGAAAACCAATGTATATAAGAGTAGGAAGAAGTGGGTTTTCTGTAGACAGAAAAGGATAGATGTGGAGAGTTTTTCCATGAAATTAAAGTATCAAGAAAAGGTAGAGAAGAGTTAATAGGTAATTCATGTGTGAAGGAGATAGAGGGATGAATGTTATTGATATGTTGTAAAATGAAATTTATATTGATGTCATTTGGAAGTGCGCAGAACACGTCGTCCACATAACGAAGCCATGTGGCATTAGAAAGAGAAGGGTGATGAATAATGTAGTGGTGTTCAAAGAGTTCCATAAAAATATTGCTTAAAGTGGCAGATAAGGGAGAACCCATTGAGAGGCCATAAGTTTGTTTGTAAAAAGAATTGTTAAAAGTAAAGAAACTATGATCAAGTGTGAGAGAAATAAGTTGCTTAAGAAGGGAGAAAGGATAATTTAAAGTGATGTTATGTTCTTGAATATAGTTTTCTAGTAAGTTTAGAGTAAATGGGACAGGTACGGAAGTGAAAAGGGAGGTGACGTCAAAGCTAAGAAATTGGTGTGTGGAAGGATTAAGTGTATGAATACGTTGTATGAAATCTTCTGTATTTACAAACAAATAGTTATAATTGAGGGTGATATATGTATGTATGTATATATATATATATATATATATATATATATATATATATATATATATATATATATATATATATATATATATATATATATATATATATATATATATATATATAATAACTCTTTCTATATATATATATATAAATAAAAAAATATATATATATACATATACATATATATATATAAAATTAATAATAATATATATATATATATATATATATATATATATATATATATATATATATATATATATATATATATATATATATATATATATATATATATATACATATATCACCCTCAATTATAACTATTTGTTTGTAAAAGTTAAAAATTTGTATTTATGTTCGTACTTATGCCAAGATTTCCGTAAGCAAAATTTTGACATAAGTACGAAGAAATTGTATAAAAGGCTTCCCCCTGCCTTGTTGAGTATGCTCTTCTCTACTCTGTCTCTCCAGAGGTCACTTCTCACTGCCTCTAGAAGACCAGAACTTCAAATTAAAAGGCGCTTTCAAGTAAGTGAAAATTAAAACTACAGGCTAAGCACGAGACTGCGTAATCTCCAATGAAAAAAAAAAAAAAAACAATCAAGAAGACGTTTTGAGCAAGTGAGGTCGAACACCGGGAAAAGTCCAAGACTGTTCCTTGGAGTTCTCAAAGAAAAAATAGAATCTCAACGAAAGGGTAACTTTTGATACTTGTTTTAATGAATAAATCATCGTTTGCTTTAGGACTTTTAAATCTTCATCCAAATTTATATAGTGGCCTTCAGACGGGACCATCCACATAAAAAAAAAAAGGTCCCATATATATATATATATATATATATATATATATATATATATATATATATATATATATATATATATATATATATATATATATATATATATATATATATATATATATATATATATATATATATATATATATATATAATAATAAATACCTATAATAAATCAAATAAGCCAACAATAGTGCCAATAGAAATTATTTTTGAAAATTTCTTTTTTAAGTAGATTAAAAATGTCGATAAATTACAAAGCATTTCGCTGAAAAAATATTTATATTCTATGATATTTATCACTATATATATATATATATATATATATATATATATATATATATATATATATATATTTAATCTAGTTATTTTTTAAGATTAGTTATTTAAAATTAAAAATATATATATATATATATGTATATATATGCTATATTATATATATATATGATATAATGTAAAGACATTTTTATTTAGCTTTTTATTTATTTTTAACTGAATATTTATTTCGCCATTCAAATTTTCTTTGACATTTAAAATATGTATATGCCAGGACCCACCCATGGAGTTGATTATTCAACCCAGTGTGACCGCTTCTCTGTGTGCCGTGGTGGATCCTGTACACTAACTCAAAAAAAATATATATATATATATATATATATATATATATATATATATATATATATATATATATATATATATATATATATATATATATATTCTTTTTATATATATATATATATATATATATATATATCTATGTATATATATATAATTTCAATAATTTTTGTTGTACACATTCTTTATGTATGAACATTTTTTAATAAACGTTTTATTCAAATAAAGTTGTTTTTCTTTTTTAATTTTACAGTATGATTTAAAACAAATTTGAGTTTGAAATAAAGAAGCTGCTATAAATATCTGGTCTAGTTGTAGATATTTCGACGCAGTTGGACAATTAGAAGATTATCTTCGCTTGGCACTTGGGACTGGGAACCCCCTTCTGCTATTTCACTCTTCCCATGAACCGTCGCAGGAGTATTAACAAATGCATTCTGCTATCGACACCACCCTGCACCCTTGCAGGATAATATATATATATATATATATATATATATATATATATATATATATATATATATATATATATATATATATATATATATATATATAATGAAGACGTACCCTTTTGGCAATAACTAATGAAGTGTTAACTTAGGTTGATACATTCCTCTTTATTCGTTGCCCTTGGTTCTTCCTTTCTTGCTTCACCTTCAAGGAGGGTATTCTGGTGAATTCTCTCCCATACCCTGCATTGCTTGACAAGCATGTTTCCCGAGCATTCTCATTCCCTTCAATTTTTTTCACAAGTACCCCACAAGCTTCCTATCACAAACTAGAACATTTTCTTTTATGTAATATAAAAAATGGAGACATGAAAGGGTTGCATCCAAACGATTTTCCTAGTACACATTTCCCTACATCATCATTTGAATGTTTGCGGTCACTTTTGATGGGGTTGGGGCTATCATTATTTCGACGACCGCTCTCTTGGGTGCACGACCTTTTTATATTCCTTAACTTCTGCAATATTCATGGTTTTTATGCTAACGTACACTATGTTGAACACTACCCCACTACTGCTACTACGTCTGTTGATGGAAAGTCAGGTGTTTGAGCTCTCCGACAGGAAATCCACCTTTGTTCCCTCAAACAGTTTCTTCACTTCTAAGCCAAAGGAGAATTTTCTCAATATGGGTGGAATGATGTTCTTTGTTTCTCTCTCAGAGTTTTTGCATGAAGTAGAAGAAGAACGCTATTTTAGATTTGAATCTCTAGCTACATTTGACTGATCACTCTTATATCCTATTATAACAATTCTTAAATGCTTTAGCCTTGTATCTCCTTCAAGTTAGATGTCTAGAGTGATACAAAGCATGACTTTGTCTGCAAAACCTCCTCCACCCCCAAAGACCATGACAATGTCAGAACATCGATCTTCAACCTCTTTCAACTCAAAAAAGCTCAAAATTAAAATTCCAAACCAGACCTAATCAAACGTCAGCCTAACGAGATGTAGACTTATATATATATATATATATATATATATATATATATATATATATATATATATATATATATATATATATATATATATATATATATATATATATATATATATATATATATCAGCGGCAACTCTAGTAACTTTTACTACTCGGTCTCTCTCTCTCACTCTAAGTACATATATATATATATATATATATATATATATATATATATATATATATATATATATATATATATATATATATATATATATATATATATATACGATTTGATTTTCCCTTGAATTGTAAAATGGATATATTTTTCAAATAATATTCATCGGATGGGGGATGTTAATTGGGGTAAATCTAAATTTAAATTAGTTTATTTCAAATTTATAACTTCAACGTAAAAAATTTTAAATTAATGGAGGTGTCCATCATTATGTACGGGAATGGTTGTGCGTAAGCACACTCGACCGTCAATGAGTGGCTCACCCACCACAGATCCCAATATATACATATACATAAACATATATATATATATATATATATATATATATAATATATATATATATATATACATATATATATATATATATATATCTTTATATATATACTCTACATATACATATACATACGTGCATATTCACAATAAAAACTTTGATAGCGAATGTAATTAATTAAAAAATAAAAGGAATGGGTATATGAGATTTAATGAATTAAAATTATCATTAAAACTTTAAACGTGGGAATAGTACTATATTTATATTTAAGATGGGATGGGATAATTAACGAAATCACATTTATTATAGCACATATATTATAACTAGCTTTCGTTTAAGTTTGCTTAAACATTTTTCAAGTTAAAGATTAGGAGAGAGACTGTTAAGGTTTTGAGGTAAGATATAAGTGAAAGAATTTAAGGATTTAGTTGGTTGGTGTATTTGTTTTTTAGGGGGGTGAAATATTTAGAGGATAACAATATTGCATTTTGTAAATAATCCAGAGGATACTCGCCTTTTTGTTTGTTGTAGTTGTTGGTGTTGTATATATAAATAGATTCTATTATCTTTCTTTTCTGAGTGTTATTGGCGGTTTTTATTATGGAAGTGTTTTGTATGTCGATGTTATGATTGTATTGGGATCTGTGGTGGGTGAGGGCGGAATTAATACGGTCTTCGGTTAAATCATCTTTATGTTGTTGGGTTCGTCTTATTAAATCATTGGTTTCGCCTATGTATATGGATGGGCAGTTTTGACAGGGGATTTTATATATGCAGTTTGTATTGGGGTTGTTGGGGGTAGGGGGTTTTAAACGATGTTTTAAGGTAAATGAGTTATTTTGGGTGAAATGTATAGTGTTGGGAAAAAATTGTTTAATGTTTTTATTATTTGGGAGGGGTATAGGAAGGAAAGATTTATTATTCATGTTGTTGGTGTTAGTAGGGTTGTAGAATTTTTTTTTGGCTATATGGTAGGATTTATTAATAAAATGGGGGGGGTAATTTAATTTTGTGAATGTTGAGAAAAGGAATTTGGTTTCGGAGGCGAGATGATTGGGGGAGCAGATTCGTAGTGCACGAATATAAAATCCCCTGTCAAAACTGCCCATCCATATACATAGGCGAAACCAATGATTTAATAAGACGAACCCAACAACATAAAGATGATTTAACCGAAGACCGTATTAATTCCGCCCTCACCCACCACAGATCCCAATACAATCATAACATCGACATACAAAACACTTCCATAATAAAAACCGCCAATAACACTCAGAAAAGAAAGATAATAGAATCTATTTATATATACAACACCAACAACTACAACAAACAAAAAGGCGAGTATCCTCTGGATTATTTACAAAATGCAATATTGTTATCCTCTAAATATTTCATCCCTTTAAAAAAAACAAATACACCAACCAACTAAATCCTTAAATTCTTTCACTTATATCTTACCTCAAAACCTTAACAGTCTCTCTCCTAATCTTTAACTTGAAAAATGTTTAAGCAAACTTAAACGAAAGCTAGTTATAATATATGTGCTATAATAAATGTGATTTCGTTAATTATCCCATCCCATCTTAAATATAAATAAAGTGCCATTCCCACGTTTAAAGTTTTAATGATAATTTTAATTCATTAAATCTCATATACCCATTCCTTTTTATCGTTTTTAATTAATTACATTCGCTATCAAAGTTTTTATTGTGAATATGCACGTATATATATGTATATGTGTGTATATATATATATATGTATATATGTTTATGTATATATAAATCAAAAAAAGAGCGTGTTCCCACTCATTGACGGTCGAGTGTGCTTACGCACAACCATTCCCGTACATAATGATGGACACCTCCAATAGTTTAAATTTTCACATTAAAGTTATAAGTTTAAAATAAATTAATTTAAATTTAGATTTACCCCAATTAATAATAACATCCCCCATCCGATGAATATTATTTGAAAAATATATCCATTTACACCAAGGGAAAACCAAATCGTAAAAATAACACTACGTCTTAAGTAGTATATCAATAATATATATAATATATATATATGTATATTAATAAAGATATATAAAATATATATATATATATATATATATATATATATATATATATATATATATATATATATATATATATATATATATATATATATATATACGTTTTAAATACACTTAATGTAATTTCTTCCTATTTATACAATAAAGAGAATGCAATAAAATAGGCCAAAGGCCTCATTATAAACGATTTTATACTAAATTCGCACACGAACAATCTCCGCTTTTTCAATTTGGCACGAATGAGTCACCTTATTTAATGGATTGAAAAATAAGCATTTTTAAACGCGATGATTCTTACACTTGTTTCAATTTTTACATAATATTTTATTTATTATGTAATATTTTCATTCATTTGATTAATTTCCCCCTCCCCCCAAAAAAGAAGAGAATTTTATCGTAACACTATGAAATTTGTAAAAGATCGATCTTTTCTATAATGTTAACTCGTGCTGAGCACGAGCAGCACGAGTATAGGAGTCGCCTCTGATTATATATATATATATATATATATATATATATATATATATATATATATATATATATATATATATATATATATATATATATAAAAATATATATATATATATACTATATATATATATATATATATATATACTATATATATATATATATATATATATATATATATATATATATATATATATAATAGGTCGCGTTTAAATTGAGTTAATTTAAATGTATTAACTCTGTTTAACTTACTTTTGATTTTATTATTTGTAAGATAAAAAGCGTAAAAAAATTATTTAAATTTCTTTTCACCGAGTAACGGGAATAATAATAATTACTGCCTTTTTAGTTTAATTAACAAATTTGCAACAAATTCATTTTTATTTTTACATATATAATAATTTATTTTACTTATTATATATATATATATATATATATATATATATATATATATATATATATATATATATATATATATATATATATATATATATATATATATATATATATATATATATATATATATATATATATATATATATATATATATATATATCTTGTAATAGCTACTAAACTTCACGTTGTGTTTAAGATAGTGATTTACTTGGCCCTAGTTAGTGTTCAAAAATATCACATGAGTCCTTCCTCAAAGCAGAAGGTATTCGATTACAGAAACCGTTCAGAATTATATATATATATATATATATATATATATATATATATATATATATATATATATATATATATATATATATATATATATATATATATATTTAGTGATGGATCGAATAACCGCAACCGCAACCGCAACCGCAACTGCAACCGCGGAGCAACCGCACATATTTTGACAACCACAACTGCAACCACAGCGGTTGTCACTGGTCTACACAACCGCAACCGCGGTTGTCACTGGTCTTCACAACCGCAACTGCGGTTGTCAGGAAGTTA